>JAUMHR010000072.1:14486698-14496996 GCA_032361145.1 Enteromius fasciolatus | reverse complement strand
CTCTCTCTATCTCTGTGTGTGTTTGTTTAGTTCATTAATTTGTGTGGTGTAATGTAATGCTGATTACTAAATGCATATATAGAAAATGCATCTTTGCTGATTTATTTTGTCATTATATTAAAAATGTATCCTTAAAATTATTTCCTCATATTCACATATCGCTTAACCATTTGTCATAAATTATTTATTATTTTGACATGTTTGCATGCTTATGTTCATCTATTCTAAATTTAAGCTTGTCCATGTCTGAGGCTCTAAGTGTAAGACTACTGTATGTCCTTCACACTTTCTATATTTTATGATGTTATACGGTACGCTCTGAAAGTCGTGCACAGATGCTTAAGGCCTGCTTCAGCAGAGATCGTCAGAGGTGTCAAAACCACATGCAAGGCCAGGTTGTCACAAATACGTACGTTGAAGTGTTTTATATTATTGATTGATTCAAAATGACTGTGTGTATTTAATACCACCATCCATGGATCAAAAATAACGTGCAAGCAAAATTGACAACACATTTATGTCAGAATTCAATTTAAAAGAATTCGTTTTCGGGAAAAAGGTTCAATATTGTTATGGAAACCTGATCACATTTTCATTACCAAATAAATCTGTGTTTAAATATCTTCCTTCCCACGCCTTGTATCTGGCATGAATGGCTTAGGCCAAACCAGCTGTGTTTCATTCTTTTATTTATCACCGAGTCTGTTATTTTCAACGAAGAGCATCGATACCATTACGGAAAAAAATGTGATAGTTGAGTCTATATTTGTGGCTCTGCTTTTTGTCCATTTTAGGGCAGTGCGCTCTCAATGTACCATCAAAACCTCTGTTGTTTTCATTTATATGCGTGCGATGGTACAGAAATCACTTGTATTTTTCTCCTGAAAAAGGATAACAAAATCATATTCAATGTTTTAGCCGAGCACAAATTCAAGTGCCCTGTAGTCTATTTATATAAGGAGGATGTTTGACATGGAAAGGAAAAGAAGTATGAACAGACTGACATGTTTACTGAAAATCAAAAACAGTCTCTCTGTCCCCGTCTCTTGTGTCCTTTCTTTTGTCAGCTGTGGTCAGCATAAAAAAAAGCACTCGTTCTCAGTCTTTTTTCTTTTTCTCTTTTGTAGGCAACAGTATTTACTCTTGAATGCTACTTCCTACTTTGACTCAAACTAAATAAAAGGACCCTCGTCATCCTGCAGCCCTCCTCCACCCATCTCTAAACAAGAAAAGAGACAAATACACTAGTCTTTATTCCAGGAAAAACAGTTCCAGTGAATGGAATCAAACGGCCAACGTTTTTCTTTTATAAAGGGCCTACATGTTGCACAGCGGGGCCAGGGCCATGACCCCAACATCAACTGGCCCCGTTCATTCTCAACTGTGTCAAAGAAAGCGAAGAGAAAAAGAGCGCTCTCTCTTGCTGCCCTCCTTCCAGTGTCGCTTTGTATTGGGTAACGGACACTTTGATCAAAGACTAATTACGGTTTCCTGCCTGGCACTCTATTGTCCATCGATTTCACTGAGTGTAGAGGACACATCAGCATGCTGTTGTCTTTATAACGATGAGAAGCCTGTGTGCCCGACGCTGTACCCTGTTCATTTCCACTGACAATAAGGCATGTATTTGTTTTGGACTGTTCACAACAACACATTGATACTTATGAGTTATGGGCAGTGCTTATAGTCATCGCTACTCATACTACTAAACACTAACATTGACTTCTTAATGACTGTAATCAGTAAAAAGCAGTGTGTTGAAAGGGCACTTAAAGTGTATCTTAAAAACATACTTGCAGATTATATATTATTAATAAAATAAAAGGCCACCTAAGAGTACATTATTATGAGTGTACACTTTCATGACTGTGTTTAACACAACTAAATACCCCTTCAAAAAAAGCCAATTGTAATAATTTCTAATAAAAATGTTTTAGTACGATAAATACATTTTAAATCATTATTTAAACAATCTCTTATTTAAACAATCTTGTTTACAGTAGAGTTAAAAGCACATGCAAAACATTTCAACTAGTGCGCTATTTAGTATTACAACTATATACTGTATTGATGTACTAAATTTAATGTTTAAAATATATAAATATAAACTATATCATTGCTGCAAATTTGTCCCAATTGTCCCCCAAATTTGGTAAATTATATATTTTTTCACAAATCGATGCTATTGGACAGTCTGTTATTTTTACAAATTATTAACCAATCTAAAGGGCTGAAAATGTATTGTAATAAATGGCTGTGATTTTAACAGTAAAAAACTGTAAAAATGCTACGGGAGAAAACTTACATGGTTAACGGTAAATTCTTGTACAATTTACAGGGAGAAATGTAAACCGACATTCCCAGAATTTCCAGCTGCCTGTTTTTTACAGTAAATTTTACAGATTTTTTTTTTCAAATAAAACGTTTTGTTGATCTTGTCACTAAACACTCTTTACAGTTCAGAATGATGTATTTAATTTAAATCTATGGCGTAGACTATTTTGTTTCTGAAAAAAGTGATTGCGCTTTAGCCTCCACATCCTGCTCATTTATTAAAGCGCGTTTTTAACATTTAAACATTGTTATACGCTTTAACTGTTTTAGTAGGAAAATTTATATTAGATATTTTTATTTTAGATAAGTCTTTAACCTTAGATAAGGTTTGAGAAGACTAAAGTGGTCAAACATAGTTTATGATCAGCTCACTGTCTGCTGATGGCCGCTTGGTCGTTAGCCTACTTTACAAAAACAAAAACTTATATTTAACAAACAAAAAACTCTCCAAACATTTTCCTAAATTAACTGAATAAAAAATTTAACGAAATATAATTTTGCCATTACACACAAAACTGAACTATTTTAATAGCCGACCACAGACTTTCTTTGTATGCAGTTTGTGTCCGCCTATTAGACAACCTCTTATCGCTTTTATTTTGGTATTGCATCACTCATAGCTCTAACCTTTAAAATAGAGTTTAGGAAGCAACCATTAGCTTTGATTAGCTAGTAAAGCCTTGTCTCTTGTCAAAAAGCTCAACGCAATCGCTTTGATGAACACTGCTGGCTGCAGCAATGTCTCCGTACCATTTATTTCAATGAGAGCGTAATCTCTATCTCAATAAAACCTGATTTTGGGGAAATGTTGTGTTAATGTTGGTACACAGCAGTATATGATAGCAATATAATGTAAAATACAAACTTTCACTATAAAAAAAATTGACTATTTCCTGAAAAATTATGGTTTTGGCGATGAGAGGATTCCGCAGACAGCAACGATATTTGTAAAAGTGCATAATGTTCATGTTAAACACTAATATAATAAGTACTTTTGTTGCAATGAAAATAATATGGCCTATATATATAAGGTACATTTAATTCATAAATAATTGTTGAAAATTTGTTTTAGACAGTATCTGTAACGCTTGGATCAAACACAGAGCAGACAGTTTGAAGTTCAACAGCTCATATTTATTGATAAGGAATAGGCAGGGAATGTAACTCAATGTCTGGGCCAAGAAGAACAAAAGAAGGTGCTGACTGTCTCCTGACAGCCAGCACAGCGATTTCCTGATCATTTTCCTTTTCTTAGTGGCGTGTTGAACTCATGCAGACGGGGCAAACAGGTTATACTCGAGCCGAGGGTAATCCGTTTCCTCTTCCAACAGGTCTCCTCTTTGGTCCCTTTAACACAATGAATGTAGGCAGGTTAATAACAGGTAAGGACTTATATCGTGAATTGTACTTCTGTATGTTCTCCTTCATCGGGATGGGCTGAGAAGCCAGCAGCTGAGTATTGCAGGTAAGTGGACAGTGCTCGTTAAAACTGGTACAAGGAACAATCTCCTAATTGTGTTTGCTTCACTCTTGGTATCTACAACTCAGGTAAGCATTACAGGTGAGTATTGCAGATTGCGGCCACACATCGCACTTGGCTCCTATGATCAGGTAGGTAATGCTGATAGGTAATATATGTCGAAACTTCTTACATTCCTTGTGGATCAAGGAGACAACAGTCCTCGGTGCAGGTGAGTACAGCTTTGGCTTCGTGGTGGAGGCGGAAAGCAGCACTTTGTGGATCTAAAAGCAGCACTGACAACAAGGTGAGTAAAGCAAGAGGTATTAGGTTGTTACCTCGAGGTCAGCCGACGAGCTTCTGGTTTGCGAGACTTTTAACAGGTGCATCTAATTGTCTGCAGGTGATGCCACTTAGTATGCAGCTGACTGAGATCGCGTTATGGTGACTGAGCTGGGATCAGTTGGCGTGAACGGTGTGACAGTATCTGCATTATGTTGTATAGTGTATTTTGCATTCTTATTGTGTCTGCAGATTTTTCAATATAGATGTAGAAACATAAAATAAGTGTAAAAAATATGCTAAAGCAGACAATATAGACTTTCGTTTTGTATACATTAATAGTATTTTATGCAGGATAAGTTTATCATGTTTCAAGAATTTTATATAATTAAACTAAATCAAAAATCATACATTAACAAAGAACCTTTGAGGAACTCCCAGAGTCATTCGGATCCATTTGTGGTGTTTATTAAAGTAGTCAAACAAGCAGAGGTCGGTACACAGCAAGGCAGAAGTATCAGAGACAGGCAAAATCGTAATCCAAAAAACAGGCAAAAGAGTCGGAGCAGGCAGCGAGAATCAAAAAAACAGAATGCAATCACAAATCAGACCAAAGTATCAGGACAAAAACGCTTAGAAACGTCACCGAGGCAAACAAGACTTTGTGTCGAACTGACACGAAGCTCTCGTTTAAATAGTCTGTGAAATGTGAAACACCTGTGAGCGAAAACAAAGGAAGGTACATGGGTCAAAATGAGTCCGGGTAGGAATGCTAATAGTCCAGTGATGGTTCCCGCTGCTGAGTTCCGTGGAGAGCCACAGAGGCGCGGCTTGTGACAGAGCCCCCCCTGCGAGCAGTTCCTGAATCGAAATCTTTGACAACGCCAAGGTCTTCCCCGAGGTCGGGGGGCTGGCTTGTTAGGATAGGTCCTGTGGAAGGCCTCCTTTAAGAAGGGATCAAGGATGTTGTGAGCATCAACCCAGGACCTTTCTTCGGGTCCGTAGCCCTCCCAGTCTATCAGGTATTGTAGGAGTCTGCCTTGCCGCCGAGAGTCTAGGATCTCACGGACCTGGCTTATCTCCTTGCGGTCCGTGTCCAGGGGAGGGATGTCCTCGTCCTGGTCCCTCTCCTCCTCAGGTTCAGCAGCGGGCTTAAGCAGGAAGACATGAAACGTGGGTGAGATACGATATTCAGATGATAAATCCAAACGAAAAGATACAGGAGTTATTTGTTTGATTATTTTGAATGGACTTACGTACCTTGGATTTAGCTTCTTGCATGGGAGTTGCAGCCGGAGGTCTCGGGAGGAGAGCCAGACCCATTGTCCGGGTTCGTAGGGTGGACTGGGACAACGATGACGATCTGCCTGGGCTCTCACTCGGCGAATGGCACTCTGTAGGTGTACATGGGCCAAGTTCCATGTTTGCTCACTGCGTTGCAGCCAGTGATCCACAGTGGGTAGGTCTGATGGTTTTCCCGACCAGGGAAAGAGTGGAGGTTGAAACACATTGAAAAGGAGTCATCTGGGAGGGTTTTCTCAAGGAGTTTTGTGCGTATTCTGCCCACAATAGATATTCACTCCAATCTTGTTGGTTGTTGTGGCAATATGAGCATAAGAAGCGAATGAGCTCTTGATTCAATCTTTCCGCTCGGCCGTTGGATTCCTTCGTTGGAGGTCAAACTCACGTTTATGTTTAATTGAGTGCAAAAGGCTTTCCACAGTCGAGATCGAAATTGAGGGCCTCTGTCAGAAACAATGTCATCAGGTAGTCCATAATAACGGAAGACTTGTTCCATCATGACTTGCGCTGTTTCCCAAGCGATGGGTAATTTTACCAGAGGAACAAAACGACAGGCCTTAGAGAATCGGTCAATAATGGTGAGGACCGTGGTATAACCATTGGATGCAGGTAAATCAGTGATGAAGTCGACCACTATATGCGACCAGGGATGCTGTGGGATGGGCAATGGCTGCAGCAGACCGGCTGGACGTTGTCGGGAGGACTTGGAAATGTTGCAGGTGGCGCAAGACTTGACAAAGTTTGTTACATCGGAGGATAACGATGGCCACCAGAATCGATTAGAGGTAAGTTCTTGATTAGCGAGTATTCCTGGATGACCCACACTGGGATAGCTATGGATCATCTGTAGCAGGCGTTCTCGTAGACACTCAGGCACATAGGTTTTGACAGGTGGGCATTCGGGTAGTGATGGATCATTGGATTGAGCTTCGGTGATTTCCCTCATAATGTCCCATTGAACTGGAGCAATGATGATGGAGGAAGGAATGATAGTTTCAGGTTGAGTGGTCTGGGCGTGAAGATCAAATTGGCGAGATAGAGCATCAGCTTTGATGTTTTTAGATCCGGGTCGATAGGTTATTTAAAAGTCAAACCGGGAGAAGAACAGTGACCATCTAGCTTGTCGGGAATTGAGGCGTTTGGCTGAACGTAAGTATTCAAGATTTCGATGGTCCGTAAGTACCAGAAAAGGTTCTCTGGCTCCCTCTAACCAATGTCGCCATTCCTCCAATGCTGCCTTTAAGGCTAACAGTTCTCGTTTGCCTACATCATAATTCCTTTCTGCCTGGGATAACTTGCGTGAATAGTACTTCAACAATGAATTGTCTTTCGGGGTAAGGGTGTCTGAGGATAGGAGCAGAGATGAAATGTTGCTTGAGTTCATTGAATGCCTTCTCGCTGTCGGGACTCCACGGTAAGCGTTTGGTCCCCTTGCGATACATTTTGGTCAGTGATGCAGAGACTTTACTGAAGTTGTGGATAAATCTCCGATAAAAGTTGGCAAACCCGAGAAACCGTTGTAGCTCTTCCAGTGTTTGGGGTTTTGGCCAATTGACTACAGAACTGACTTTGTTGTCATCCATAGCTACTCCTTCTGCACTGATGATGCATAGCCCAGAAGCGTGACCTTGGTCTGGTGAAAGGCACACTTCAAAAGTTTGACGTATAGCCTGTTCTGAATGAGTTTCTTAAGCACTGCTCTGACATGTTGATTGTGAGACTCAAGGTCATTGGAAAAGATGAGGATGTCGTCAATAAACGATGACGAAATTGGTTGGGCATACTCCTGAAGACATCATTTACTAGGGCTTGAAAAACGGAAGGACTGTTGGAGAGTCCGAAGGGCATAACGAGATACTCATAATGGCCGTTTGTGGTGGAAAAAGCTGTTTTCCATTCGTCACCTTCACAGATACGAATGAGGTTGTAGGCACTGCGCAGGTCCAGTTTGGTGAAGTAGCTGGCAAAGTGGAGTTGTTCCAGGGCAGCAGGTACAAGGGGAAGAGGATACTTGTATTTCACAGTGATGTTATTCAGAGCTCGATAGTCAGTGCAGGGCCTTAAACCTCCATCTTTCTTTTTTACAAAAAAGAATCCAGCTGAAGCGGGTGACGTAGACGGTCTGATAAAGCCTTTTTGCTAGTTCTTCCTTTATATATTGGTCCATGCATTTAGTCTCTGGTCGTGAGAAGGGAAAATCTCTGCCACGTGGAGGTACAGTTCCTGGTAACAGGTCGATGGCACAGTCTGTGGGACGGTGAGGTGGAAGTTGTGTGGCCTCCTCTTTACTGAAGGCTTTCATTAGTGATGATATAGAAGCAGCACTTACCCGGTAGGTTCTAGAGCGTTGTGGTCGCGTGGGGCAGTTGGCTCTGAGGTGACCAGCCAGAATGAAGGTGACCAGAATGCAATCACAAATCAGACCAAATTATCAAAACAGGAAAAAACGCTTAGAAATGTCACCGAGGCAAACAATACTTCGCGTCAAACTGACGCGAAGCTCTCGTTTAAATAGTCTGTGAAATGTGAAACACCTGTGAGCGAAAACAAAGGAAGGTACGTGGGTCAAAATGAGTCCGGGTAGGAACGCTAATTGTCCGGTGAAGGTTCCCGCTGCTGAGTTCCGGGGAGAGCCACAGAGGCGCGGCTTGTGACAGAACCTAAGTTATAGTTGGTGGTTGGCTCTTTTGACGTAATAATAAATCCCACAACACTGCTTTTTGGACACACTACCCTAGCAGTGAGTTTTTCATGGGCTTGCATTTCTTGCTTTTTTCTGAAATGTAAAAGTCTAATGAAACCAGCTCATGAATTTAGCATGCATTCACACGCATTAGCGGTTGATTTCCCAGCAGGCGTAACTAAACTCGATGTCTACAGTAGATGGCTGAAACATGGCCGCCCCATATAAACACCAGATTTTGCGACCTCATTTTAGCTTCTCATGGAAATCTAACTCTCCAAAATGCCCCGTTTATAAACATACATGTTGTTGATCGCCCAGCCAAGCCCAACAACACATGGACGGCTGTCAGCTTCCTTCAGCCCAAATAATTCCAACAGACGTCTCAGCAGTCCAGAATCATTCGTAAGTAAAACGAAAACCAGCATGATTGGGGAAACTAAAGTTTTCTGGGTTGATGAAGCACTGTACTGTGGTTTTGGTGGGGGGAATAAATGCCAAACCTGTTCTCATATGCAACCGTTTTCACATCTGCCCCACAGCTGCTGTGTAGGCCAAGGGTGCGAAAGAGACGAAGAAGAGCAGGGGGAAGAAATAGAGTGGAAAATGGGCTGAGTGGGTAATGTAGACTATATACAGTATGAGCTCTATACTCATAAACTACATAATCAGAGCATGTTATTTGTCTTTGTAACAAGTAAAAGCCAACAACTGTGAGAATAAATAGTAAAAAATACATTACTAATATATTTACACAGCTTATAATACAAAGACCTTTAATAACAATAGTGACCTGACCCATATACTCAGGTTTCAGTGCCAAATATAAAGGCAAAACATGTTATGAACAGTGAATCCTTTATAGTGCAAAGGCAAGGTGGCAGTAGATAAGTGTGTCCCGCCTTTTTCTTCCCATTGTTTCCTCTGTCCTATTTAACTCCATCAATAAAATGACGAAAAGCAGAAAGTCAATGTGGAATTTAAACCTGCTGTTCTCGTTGTGTCCAGCAGGTGACATCTGAGCTCCATGATTGTTGATTAGTCCGCCAAAAAACAGCTTGTAACGAGTTAACTTTCAAGGCTCTTGTAAGTCTAACCACAACTCAACAACTGACTCAATGATTTGACAGTGATACACAGCCTTCCTATCTAACCAGGAATCTTGTGAAACAATCCTATGCCCAGGGGAATTTGTTTAGAAAGCACATAATCATGTGCACTCAGGATTAGCTGTTCCATTAGCAAAGGGCAAAATTAGCATCTGTAGAGCTTCATGGTCGTGAAATATAGGCTCAAGTGTACGCCGCACCATACAAACAATGTGTGCTTTCATCTTTGTGATCTATATTAGGCTGCACATCTCACATACAGGCTATGTATTCATGCTCAAGCAGCATTGTGCTGAGAATATGAAATTTTGCCTACAGGGATTTTCGACAATTGTGGAGCCTTCTGAACTTGTGCGGTTCTTAATGGTTGTAACTGACAGGTAGAGAAGAACTGGAATGCTGCTCAGTAGGTTAACTAGAACACTGTGTGAAGAGGCAACTCGATGCATATCTTTTTTGGAACGAGGATGTATGGCAAAAAAAAAAAACATATATAAAAGGTGCTAATTGTCAGTGATTTTCTATGAAAATAAACAGATACAAGCTTGTCAGAGAGATTGAACAGTTAAATAAGCTTATGATACAATTTCAGAAAAAGACAGCATTTCTGTTTGTTGATTTCCGATTCTATAGTGCTTTTCATAATTATTGTTACAAAGGAGCTTTACAGGGATCAGTGCTCAAAGCCAGAAAGCTATATTTGAACAGTCAATGAAATAAAACGGGAACAAACATTGGCGTGGCGTTTCCAAAATGGAGAGAGCTTCGTGAAAACCTCTTCCTGGACAGAGACAAGTGTTAAGAGTGTTTTAATAGACGAGTAAGCAAATATATATTATTCATTGTACAAGTAATAGTGATAAAATAGATATAAATTAGATTTTCATTCATAAACATGATTTGTGAAAACAACATCTCCCAATGTTCCATGCACCGTCATTGCGTCATGGAACTTCGCCTCTGTTATTGTTTTGAAAATGCGACCTCTAGCGGCGTAAACTTATATATTGTGCCTTAAGAAATATATATATATATATATATAGATTACAATTAAAAGAAGATTGAAAGCACATTAGCTGGAGTATTTACAGTCTACTGTCATACATATTATCACAGAAGATACTGCATA
>JAUMHR010000072.1:14467682-14479270 GCA_032361145.1 Enteromius fasciolatus | reverse complement strand
TTTTTAAATAATACTATTTATTTTGTTCCCGTTAACGTGCCAGTGTTTTCTTTGCTACCCATCGTTAAAGTACTAGATATAAACCCAAAGACAAACATAAAACTATAGCTTTAATATAATTATTTTTATTGATTTATTATTATTATTATGAATGATAATTCCTCTTAGAAATAAGAAAAGAATAAGAACTACAAAAAATTTTTTTTTGTGTAAAAAAATCACAAATACCAAATGTAGCACTAACAACAACAACATAATAACAATAGTAATGATAATAATAATACCCAAATAAAAATAGCATAAATAATTATCACTTTTAATATTTTTTATTATTATAAGTATTATTAATAGTAGTATTTGTGTTTATTAATAATAATAACATAATAATAATAATAATAAAAGCTAATCTCTTGGAACAATTTTAAAATAGTTTTAAAATCCTTAATAACTGATCAAACATTTCAACGGTTTGGTGTTTCAGTATGTGTGATATCATAAATAATCAAATTATATTATTTTTTACTTATTTGTGCAAGTTTTGTACCATAATTGCCTGATAATAATTAATCTATCTAATAAAATCTATTAAATAATATTCAGTCTAATGTTAATTTGAACTGTTTTTTTAGTTTCAGAAACATTACATCTGAATGACACATGATTTGCATCACTTGCGTAACTTCTCAAAAACCCTGCCAATAACTTCCAACACTTACTTTACTTTATCTCAAACTAAATGTATCACTTTGTATGCCCTACTTTGTATCACTTTATATAACTTAACTTTAAGGAAAAACATTAAACACAAAGTCTACACTTCCAGTACATCAGGAAAGAAAGCTCCATTAAGTCTCATGTTTTATGAAAGCTATCCTTCAACAAAATTCTCAGGTGTCCCAGAATGCTGTCATTGGGTGAGTTTTGTTTAAATCTATAAAGTTGCGTAAGGGCTTTTTGTATCTACTTCTTTTTGTCTTTGTTACCTAATATATTGCTCTTGTCTGTGACACCTGATAGTGCGGGTCCATTAGTCGCCCGTGTTTACCTCAGGTGTGAAGCGGAGCCGTGGGGGTTGAGGAAGGGACGGCTAACCATTTCCACCCCTTTTGGAAGCTGGCGGTTATAGACAGATTTTGCCTTAAGAAGGCCTGGGGTGGCGGGCTGATCTATTGTACCCCTGAGTGACGAACAAGGATGTGAAGGGGGAAGAAAAATCCACTTGTTCGCAGTTCATTCAGTAGAGCTGCCCTGAGGAGACATGGCCCGGGTGAACATATTTCATCACGCTCATAAAGGATAGATCGAGGAGGGGGGAAAAGAGGTTGTTAATAGAGAGTCGACTTGAATAAGACAAGCATAGACAAGCAGGCTGAATCTGTAGCTCACTGTGTTTTCTCCATTCTTAAAGGGAAGCGTATTGTCCATTCAGAATTCTCCCACAGTCTCCCACATCCCTCCTCTCCTGTACTCGATCCATTCATCCATTCACAATACCTGCAGCATCAATAAATATTCACCAGCTCCACACTGCAGGGAAGAAAGGAGCCCAGCTGAAAAGAAAGGACAAAATAAGGAAGAAAAAAGAGAGGAGCAAGGCCAAAAAAGGGGAGAAGAAGAAAGAGAAGAAAAGGTTGGGAGTTGGAACTAGACAAGCTTACCAAAAGCTGGGCAAGGTGCTGGCAGAGAGCCAGGTGGGAGAAACAATGCCCCGCTCTGCCGGCTCAGTGTGCGCTCTATAGAGACTCACTGAAGCATTGGGATACTGGAAGAGAGAGGGGCAGCTGCAGCTCCGAAATCCCGCCAAATGAAGGGAGGGAGAAAAAGAAACACAAGTGAAAGGTACACTTTGGTACCAAAGCATCTTGTGTTCAGCATCACTTCGTAAGGCCCCTCAGAGATTAACAACCTTCTCGTTCATTGCTAATTTGAGATTTATGGGAATTTCCCTGTGCGAGACAAGGAAAGAGAGGCATTTCATGCAGATTTCATGTCATTACATCAATTTATACTAATGCTAATCAGAGATAGGCAAAAAAAAGAGCTTTCTCGATATGTTTCGTTTGCTTTTCTAAAGCTCCTTGAGCACAGATCTTGGTTCCAGTTCGTGTCAGCTGGCCCCTTCTGACGTGAGCCAACATCGCCTGCTCTGTGAAATTTATCTTGTTTAATTTAGTGATAATTTAGTGTGTGTGTGCGATAAAAACGCACACACACACACACACACACACACACACACGTTGGTTTTTGTGGTTTATAGGGACATTCCATAGGTGTAATGGTTTTTATACTGTACAGACTGTATGTGGTATTGTCCTACACAGACCCTACACATAAACCTACCCCTTACAGGAAACTGTGTGCATTTTTAGATTTTCAAAAAAACACTGTTTAGTTTGTATTTTAAGCCTTTTGAATTACGGGGACACTGAAAATGTCCTCATAAAACACCTTTGTAATATCTATGTCGTACCCATGTCATTATACAAATTTGTGTCCACATAAACCCGCACACATACAGTACATATACACACACAGTTTTTTACAGTGAAATATAATACAATGTAAAACTAATTATGTTTTTATATACAAAATGTATACAGAAATGTGTGATTATTGTATTGTATTATTGACTTACAGAAAGAAGAAATGGAAGCTATAAATGAAAAAGAAAAGCATCAACCTGGTAATTTAGTCTTATTTGGAAGAATTTCATGAGATATATTCAAAATAATATCTGTGATCACACATTTACATCTTTTGGCAAGTCTGAGCTCAGTTTAAGATGTTGTTGCGATTTCTTCAGAAACCTGACATAAGATGCCTTTTCTCATTAGAAAACAGCAGGAAACCTCCTTTGCCCTCCTGATATTCCAGAAACAAGCATCTGAGATAAACAGATCTCATGTGTGATTTCTCCATTCCTACAGGAATACGGGAACATGAACATTCACAAACATCAGAAAGGGACATTCTTGCTTTTAATGACATCACTACTGGCTAAAGTGGCTCTCCTTCCCACTTTTCCGTTTCTTTTTCATTCCTTAACTGTGCTTTTCTTTCGGCCATCTCATTTTATGGTGCTCATTTTGAAGGGTGAAGGTCAAGGCGAAAAGAAAGAGAGCTTTCGGGGGGAGGAAGGGTTGAATGTGCGCTTGGCCCCCTTAGGATCAAAGCTACGCTCCCATTGTACATCAAATCCAATAGGGGCTATTGGACAGAAGAGTGAAAAGAAATGGACTTGACCCCTGCTAGCTAACTGACAGCTCCGTCTGTGAGTGTGTGTGTGTGTGTGTGTTCACATGCGTAAGGAAACTGTGCAGACCTACATTAAATTACATTACTCATTGCATTACACTACATATCTGTGTCTTTTCGAGGTAACTTTATGCTCCACAGTGCTGGTATTGAGGTGTCACATGAAAGGTTTGGTTGTTTTAAGATCCTCAGAGGAATGAAGAAACGCTATTCTCGTATCTCCCCTGTCTTCCTCTCGCACCCCCCTCTTTCCTCAGGTGTGTTGAAAACATCACATATGAGTCAGAGTTCTGAGAATGACATTCAATAGCTTCCTTCATACGCAGCCCCGCGGCCGTACACGCACTCTCACCTGAGCTGCACTGACAGGCGGCTGCTCAGAGTTTACTCAGAAGAGATACCAAGTACCACGGGAAGTGGGTGTGCTGGTGCGCCATGACATTTATGATTCTTGAGTCTAAAGAATGAGCTGTTTATGTGTGAACTGTGTGCAAAAGGAAAAAAACAGTGGTAATAGGTTAGTGGTTTCCGGTTATTAGCCTTGTTTTCTGCATGTTAATCATTATATCATACTCAGGATTCACATCCTGTTGAGTTAGTTTTCACAGACACTTCACATATAGATACATGAAGATAATTCTGTATGTAAAATTACATGTATGATTATAAAGGCTTCATACATACACACACAAAGAGTTAAATTTTTCCAGAAATTACGTTTTATTACATTTATTATGTTTTATTGTGTCAGTCAGCTGTTTTTTTAAATTCAAGTCAAGTCAATTCTTTCACAAAATAAAAAGATAAATAAAAATCTGATTCCAAATTTTATGTGTATATATATATATATATATATTAAATCTAACTGTAGAAAAAGGAAAAAAGCAACAGCAGTTCTCTTTTCAACCGCTTTGCTTTTACTTCCTTCTCTGTTAAGTTCTCTTTTTCTCTATTTCTTATTCAGTCTCTCTCTCATAAGCAAATATATCTTGCAAGAAGGTGGAGGTACTTTCATGGCTGTGAGGAAGCCATTAGCCCCTTGTGCTGCTCTCTCTCTCCTTGTGTTAATCTGCTGTGACAGCTTCACTGTTTACTAAATCCACACTCAGTGAATCACAGGACGGGAGGCCTAGCACCGCTCCGCTCCATTAACCCCTGACCCTGAGCCCTATGGCAGCGGAGCCAGGCCTGAGGGAGGAAACGACACCTGTCCCATCCTCATGGGCTCACTCCATGTAAATCAGCAAATTTATGAACCCTTGAAGTTCAATTCAGGGTGTAATTTTATCACTACATCTTTAACAGCAATCATCTGCCTCAACAGGAAGTTGACCTCAGCTCTAAAACTACTGAATTGAGTGTGCTGGAGACTTAAATAAAACATTAAAAATAGTAAAGCTCTTAATTAGATAAAGTGGCTTTCACAAATGTTTCACACTCACTTCAATACTCACTGTATCAAAACGCTTGGCAACTTTTTTGAAATCCTGCTAAAAAAAAAAACAGCATATGCTGGTTAGGTGTGTTTTGAAGCTGGTTTAAGCTGGTCTTTTGCTGGTGTTGCTGGTCCTTTTCTGAATTTTAAGCAGGTCAGACCAGCTAAGGACCAGCTTAAACCAGCATCCCAGCTTCAAAACATACCTAACGCTATTTTATTTCAGCAGGGCAAAAGGTAAAATCCCAAGACTTTCCTCACCCACCACGACCTCTCCAGCTTCTCTCCAGTCTAAATGAACCCACAGTTCACAGAGAGGCCCTATCTAAACGTCATGCTGTCCGAATCACAGTCGACACTTTAAACTGTTATCACACATGCTCCATCACACATCTTCACTTCTCTTGAGCTATCACTCTCATGTCAGCACACAGCCTGGAGCGCCATCCTGCTCGGTCCTGCCTCAGCGTCTGTTTCTCCCTCCCCCACATACCAAAACACACAGATACCGACAGCCTCTGCAGCACTGCTTTATTCTCTGTCAAGCTCTTATATTGCTCTGTGCTGGAGGTATGCTAATATGCTAATGCTAGGCTAACATGTCTGGGGGGCAGAGTTCAAGTGCGTGAGTTTGTGTGTTTAAATCACTTGTAATTTGTTTTACTTGTTGTTCATTTATAGATACTAGTTAATGTGCAACCTTAACTCCAGCATTAAATGTTGTAATGCAGGGTACTGACAGTAGTTGGCAGTATTTGATGCTTTCTTTGCAGGGAAAACAACATGCATGCCAAAAGCAACTGAATTATTATTGTACAGCAAGTGAGTAAGACAGGTTATAGCAAATGAGGGGAAAAGCACACACACACACACACACACACAATAGGCTAAATGAAACATTTTCTGGTAATGTTTTCCTCAATGTTTCAATAATGGTGGAATAATCTGTTATGCATGTATTGTATTTGGTATATCTGTATTTCTTTTGTCAGTTTCTGTTGGGTCTATTTCTATGCACATATAATGGACTGTTATTTTTTTATTATGCTTTTTTCATGACTATGTTTCTTCAACCCATATGTCATCTACTGTTGAGCGATTGCTTCATCCATGTCTCAGTCATGATTGTTTATTCATGTGTGGATTGCATTGATCCCAAACTTCTGTCTGCTGACATAATTCCTTATGGGACTTGTAAAGTTTATACAGCCTGATTCTGAGCTGGGCCTGGTATCAGTTCTTGAATATGTCTTATAATAAGTTTTTATGTGAACTGAATCTCGTAGTAATATCAAAAATCAGATATTTTAACATGATGAGCTGAGCTGCGCACTGCATAAATAAATAATAGGGCACAAAATGTGCTGTAATGATATGTAGGAAATTTCTGCATTTATTATGTACAGGTTTTGCCTGTATTTTTAATTTTGAATATGATTGCTTTGTGCTTTTGCATAACGGAATTGTCTTTATTTAGTTTATTTAGTTATTTAAACAGTATAGATCAATATGCCTGTGATCTACAGTTTACACTGAATGTCAACTAGAGTTTTTTCTATAAACATCTATATTTCTGTGAAGCATAACTGAAAACTTTATAATAAACAGATTTTTAAAAGAGCAACCTCTGAGAAATGAATGAACTTTAGTGCTTTTTAGTTAATTCTCATGCAGCCTAAAATATGAATGCAGAACAAACAACAATAAAGCACTAACAAAATACGGTATCGGTTGTGGGGTAATTCAGGCTAGTATGGTTACAAGGCATCTGTATCTTCAGACTGTTGTGTAAGAAACGAGAGACACAATCAATGAGACTAAACCAATGGATACACACACACACACACACACACACACAAACATAAACAATGGCCGAAAGGCAGCGAGCCAGGTCACAGTGAAGTATGACAGATGAGTTTGTGGCGTCTCTATCAGCACCCTTCCCTCTCAGCAACCACTCCCCACCGTAACCTTTGACCCTCTTTGAGCACACACTGTCATCACCACCTCTACTGCAATGTCTAAACACAGAGGTCAGGAACCCAGTTTCAACACACTCAAGACAGCCACCAAACTGTGCATCGTACGTGTGTGTCGGGGGAGTGACAAGTTGCACATGACAACAGCGTCAACAGCCTCTCATATGTGGTCATTTCTGCTTTTCATCAGTATTTCACTTCTCTTGGCTGACACAAACTAGGCCCTATGTATATAGTTTCATGCACAAATACACACACTTCTGCTAAATCTGAGCATATTACAAAACACCGAAATAATTGCTTCGCAAGCTGGATGCATCTGTGAAGTTCTGAAAACATTCCTGTCCACTTCTCTGAAGTCATATTTTAATATACACTTCCTTAAACTGTTTCTTATGTCTGTTGCAATGCCCTTCGATCTAACAGATTCCCTTTTGTTATATGAATTCACTTTATTGTGCCAGACTTAGAATGAACGTAAAAAAACTGACCTTTAAACATCCAATTATTTTACATTCAAAGACAAGGCTGTATCAAGCCAACAAAAACTTTCTCTTTCAGACTTTTAAATCTAATCTAATCTGAAATTTCCATTTAAACTCAAACTTTGGCTACTTTTTGATACTTTTTTTTTTTAGATATATAAAGCCCCTTGTAAATACTCGTGTCAGACTGAGACTTTTCTAAACTATTAAAATCCATCATAAATTATTCCATGTTTTAAAACTATAATCAAAACAGATATAAACATACCCATTTTAATATGTATTGCGTGAGTCTTATTTAAAGCAAATCACTTTCCCACAGTTGTGGCATTATTTTCACCACACAAAATGTTGTTCCTATATGGGTGTCAGTAAATATCAGGCTCAAAATGAGATATGAAACATGATGTGTGAAGAAAACGAAGCAAATCTGTGGTAAATATAAAGTGAAAGCAAAAAACTTTCAATACAGCCAAGCTGTATGACACAAAAAAATAGTGAAAATATTATAATATTCTGAGTATTTAGGAAATATAAAATGCTAGCTATGAAATTCATTTCTATTTCCATGTTGTCATTTACATCATAGAACAATGTCGACGTGGAAATGGGCATACGTAAAAATTTAATGACAGTTTTAATTTTCCTGATCATTGTTAATGAATAAATTAATAGTATAATAGTGAAAGTGTGAAATGTGCTTAAGTGTATTTTATAATGCCAATCTAAAAAAGGCCACAACTAAAGAAACACCCATATACTCCCTATGACAACTGAAACGCACCCAGAGTAATTACTTTTCAGTGTGCGAACCCAGACATGATTCACACCGATTCATGAGATGATTCATGTCATTTTTTTGACCTTCATTTGCTTTAACTGTCATCATAACTGACTGAAGCTACAGGTGAACACCAGATGACTGAATAAAGAGCGCTGTCACTTAAAAATGAAAATGGGATTTGACCTAGATTTGTAACAAAGCCAAATAAAACTGTCACACCCTTAACAGCTGAAGCTTCTTCATCTGCTATTATGAGCCTCGTGGTACCTTCATGGGCCCTGAACATCCCCCTAGATACGTCCATAAATACATTATATGCTCATAGTCCTGAGCACACATGCACAGGCTCACGATGACAGCTCCTCGCTCACTTTCTCTCTCTCCCCCTGCGCTCCGTCCCCCCTTAAGTCCCTTTCCACAAATCATACACAAATGTTTATGGTTTTTCCACAAATTACACAAATAAAAGGGGCCAGAGAGGAGAAGGGAGGAGGGTGCTGAAGAGAGACGTTTGGACCTGGTACAAACAAGGGCAGCGGGCCAAAAAGCTTTGCTAAAAGTTCGAATTCAATACTCCCTGGAGTAAAACAGCTCAGGCAGATGGAATACATTGACTCGAGCGCTCTTTGAGAAGAGACGAGAAGAGGTTTAGCTAACTTTGAATGCTGTTCAAAAACCATGATCAGAAAATAATAAAAGTTCTACCATCATTTACTCACTCTTATGACTTTGCGTGACTTTCTTTTGTCCATACAGTGGGGCTGTTTTGTTTTGGACCCTATTGACTTTCATTGTTATGGGTTACACTTTATTTTGATAGTCCAATTTAGACCTTCTACTAACTGTAAGTAACTCCGTGTCAACTAATTCTAATTAATTTGCAACCACATGTCTACTAACTCTCAGAGTAGACTGTCAGGGTAGGTTTGGGTTAGTAGAATAAGTTTCTCATAGTTAGACTCACTACTGTATGTAGCGGACCCATAAAGTGTTACGATATTAAGCAGACAGTCTATTATTACTCTAATGATTGATAGTTGACATGTAGTTGCTTACTCTTAGTAGAATGTCTAAAGAGGACTATCGAAATAAAGTGTTACCAAAAACCGACCACAGCTAAGATGTACTGCCTATTTCAGCTTGTTTTGAAAGTCTTGTGCTCATGATTCATCAGAGTCTCGCTGTATAAATGACAACGGACACATTCAAGCCACTTTCTGCAGCTTCAGCGCAAACATCCTTTATAAAACATGGAAGTTGTTCTGCTGGCGATTCCAAGACTTTTTTAATCAGAGGAAGTTTCACAACAGCGTACAAACTCTTCAGCCAAAAATGTGAGGTTAATAGTCACACATCATGATCATTTCTGAATCCTCTCGAAAGCTGTGTCCAGTGAAAAGCTTGAGCTCGGTCCTGGATGAACACGAAGTTGAAGCGGTGCAATCCTAGTGAAATTTAAACTTAATCCTGAACTTTCCCAGAAAAATTAGCGCTCGTGTATGGATCATTAGGAACAGTTTGAACAACCAACATGGACTTGATTTACCGAGTGCACACACAAAAGGGGAAAACATCTGTCTTTTCTCAAACAGACAAATTATGCATGTGAACGTAACCCTATAGGTAATACTAAACCAGGGGAAGGACGTTTAGCAGGAGCCAGAAGCCTGGTGAATAATGAAGTGGTGTAAAGTGTACCATTGTGAGGAAAGCTGCTCATTGTTAAGGGAAAGGTGTTGAAATCTGTAATCGTGGTATTGTGATGCTTCAGTTCCAGAATGTGCCGGGGAAAGTACGGAACGATTATGAGCTATGATAAAGAAAAAGGCAAATGGAGAAAAAAGGGTCTAATTCCATAACATTAAGTAGAGTACCAGTAAAAAACATCTTATCATTTGAGCTCCGGTGTCTGATTTACAAGCAAAATAGAACTCTTGTTAAGACTAATGACACTTTTGATTACAGGTCATTAAAAATCCATTAGAACTGAAAACATTACAGAGCGAATCAAATGTTTTCACTCTTAGTTCGATTCCACTCTACTCATCCATGATTGCATTTACAAATTGCAAGCACATGATACCGTAAACCGCTTTTTCAAGTGATCTCACAGTGGTTTGCATGCATGTGAGTTAGGAAAACCCAACTATGAAAAGCAACCTGAGATGTGCATGCATTTGGTATCCAGGACCACGATCGATAAAAATCATAAAGTTCATATGGCCTCAAACATCTTTACTTAATTAGAAGATCACTGATGCATGCGTCATGGCTTGATGTGGACCATCTACAATAAGTGCAATAATATAAAATAGATTTCAGAAGATGGAACAGAAGGTGCTTTTCTGCCCTAAAGCGTCACCTTTTCATACAGGAGGACTTACGCCAGCTATATTGAGAAGATCAAACACAAGGCACAAACTCTGAGTATTGAACCCTGAGGTCAAAGTGTATAATCAGACTGATCTGTTCTCTTCTTGCTTATGAATTGTGCTTGTGGGTGGAGAGCCTGCTAGACTTTCACCTGCTCTCTAAGACTCCATGCAGCTGGGATTGAACTCTTGAACTTGTCTTCAGCTCACGAATACGGCACGCTACATGGTTCTACCTCTATACTATTTATTGTGTTTACACTGGTGTTACACGATAGTTCACCTAAAAATGAAATACTTAAGATTTCGTTCGTCTACAAAAGAAGACATTTCTAATGACACCTGAGAGATTTCTCTCCCTACATTAAAAGTTCATTTGAATAAGACTGCGATGCTTTAAATGCAAGTCATATGAAACAAGCAGTTAAATCCAAGATATTTGCTCAAATAGACCTACTTGCTTGATGTCTAAGGACAAATATCATTGGTTCTTGTGAAAGTGTTTGCATGGTGTCAGCATGATGCTAAGCTAACAACATCATAGGCTACTCTAATATAGCACGTCCTGTTCTTGCCAAGTTCGATATGTCCCTAGGCCAAACATATTTTACTGCATAAAATATAGTGTTGACCATATCTCTACACCTAAAACTAACCTTACACATGAGCAATGCCTAAAATCAGAGTAAATGATAGATGAATGACACTGATGTACAAGCACCAAACACTGATTGTAAGCCTAAACTGTTTCTTTAAATCTTGGCTAATCACAATAATGTCTCAGGGTCAACAGAGACGTTGACCCAGGGACATGTTGCACATCTAATGCACATCATACTCTAAGTATATAAGTACACACACACACACGCGCACGATTGCACACAAAGATAAAACAGTTTAGTTTTAAGTACACTTAACTGTTTTTACATATTCTTCAATATATTTACATATTTAGCTGGCTGCCATCTTTTCCTGTTGAAAAAACCTGTGTATGCTGTTTATGAAAACTGGGATGCTGGATTGAGCTGGATTAAGTTGGTCTTTTGCTGGTTTGTGCTGGTCCTTTACTGGTCTTGAGCTAGTCAGACCATCTTAGGACCAGCACATGGCCAGTTAAGGACCAGCATAATCCAGCAAAGGACCAGCTCAAACCAGCTCAATCCAGCATCCCAGCTTTAAAACATACCTAGCTTTTTCTTTCTAAGGGTGCTTTCACATCTGTGGTTCGGTTCATTTGGTCCGGACCAAGGGCAACAAATGATACATTGTAGCATTTTT
>JAUMHR010000072.1:14424703-14435938 GCA_032361145.1 Enteromius fasciolatus | reverse complement strand
GCCAAGTGATTAGCACACCTGATTCTGATCATTTGAATGGGTGAGCGAAAACTTTTGGTAATATAGTGTATGTATACTAAAAATAGCATAATTTGTTCATAAGTACCACTTGGTTGTTTTCTTATCTAATGCAATGATGCTCTAAAGCACTTTCTTATTTAATGTGAGTGTCTCCAAAAACTTTCTGGAGCCTTGTTCAGTATAAATACTTGTGAAGCACAGCTCAATATGTTCAATACGTTCAACCCAAGTCTACAGAGTCAACAAAACAAAACTCAAACATGTTCCTTTTTGAGATTTCCATTGTGCAGGTGATGGAAAGACTTGCACCATTTGCTTGGTATGTTCTGACAGGTGTACCTATATAAAGAAACCCTCAACCTCCCCATCTTTCCTCTACTACACTCACAATCTCCACCCTCGTGAGCGAGGCCACATCCTGTAAAATGTGCCCGTAAACATATAGGTGTTTAATGTGTTCTCATCATAAACAGGAAGCAGGTCTCTCTTGCGCATGCAGTGCGGCTGGGGAGAGAGATAGAGGGTACATCTCGAAAAGCTTGATGCGTGCCGTTCAACCTGAGTCTGCGTATGTTGAGAAACACTACTAGACTTTGTAATTCCTGTATCAGGAAGTCCTGGAATGGATTGCTCGATGTTTGAGCAGTGCAAACAGACAAAAATGTGCCAATTCTGCCTTTTCTGTATCATGTGTTTGTGTGTGTATATGTCGAGCAAGTGGAAGGCCAGGGTCAGTGATAACTTCAGATTGAAGAGTAACTTGGGTTCTGTGACTTTCTGACCAACTGTTTATCATTGCACCAAAACAATGAGGAAACATAAGCCTAAAATGTATCATCAATAGGGCTTTTGTAAAGCTCAAATAAAAAATAACAATTTGGTTGTGTCATAGACAAATTTTCCATGGCCCTAAAGGCATGCGACAGGTTTCAGTTTACAACAAAAACACCCAAGACAGTGATTATCATAGCAATGTGCTACTCAAAATGCCTGAATATAGAGATGCCCTGGCAACTTCAGCCAACCCCCTAGTATCATGACAGTGTTTTGCACTGATATATAGTAGTCAACAATTAAACCTTTCAGCCAAAATGTGCTCTTATCATAGCACAACATTTTTTTGATCCACTTCAAATGTACTGTACTCTTTAAACTGTACACATTTAGTTTACATATTGCATTAAGCAGCTTGTCCCATCTCACCCCAGTTATTATGACTGGAAAGTCCACAACAGCTTCTCATTTTGTAGCTGCGCAGTTATACAGTCGTCTGGTCATGAATATTAACCTTGCCCCCCCTGGCTGTTTCCATGGTCCATCACGTTTTTTTTACTACGTCAGAGCAACGCTTGACCTGCGATGAAAAGCAGAAGATCAAGACAGAAAAAAGATGTTTAGATGAAACGATCTCTAAAAATGTGCGGTTTGGAAAAGTTTCAATATGAAGGTGAGCTGGTAGTGGAACCAGGTGCAAAGGAAAGTGTGGTTGCGACTGCACCCAGCCACTGGGTTCTATTTGCAGCATTTCTCTGGCTGCTGAAACAGCACAATGAAGCGTAGAGGAGAGCGAGTTAACTGAGAAACTGAGCTACTTAACCCTGTCACGTCTCTGATCTGTGTTTGTGTTGGATTTCAGGTGTAGGACTTGGGGAGCTTCTGGATGAGATTAAGACAACGGAGAAACTGTACTTTCTGCTGTGTGTAAATACTGAAGTTACACTGCAGGAATAAAAACACATCTGATGTGAATCTGGAGGAAAAGGGCTGAGTCTGATATGTAAAGTTTTGACCAAAAAAGGTTGAGGCAGCAATAAGTGTTTTTTTTTTTTTTTTATAAACTGGCTTTTTTTTGCATAGTGCGCAAAACTGCATATCTTAACACCTTTGGAGGCATAACTGTACAGTGAGGGGGAAGCATATCTCAAACTGTTTGATGTTGCTTGTGACATTTTACAGGCGTGAGAGTATTGACGCACAATGCCTCTGAAGCTCCAAACCACTTTTTCTTCACGTCCTTCCTGCCTCGCATGTTCTCAAACCAACTTAGACCCAAATTTAACCAATTATTGTCAAGCAACACCAGGCCTTGATTGTTTTTCATGAACCCACACAATCAGTCATTGTCTTTGTGACAGCAGAGTTGATAAAAAGCAACTGGAGATGTGATGCAAATGAGTGGTGAAGTCTAATGGACATCAAATGATCACAAGCTTGTGTGACCTCCATTCATTCAGAATATATTATAACATTGGAAAGAAACAGGTCGGTGTGGTCATATAGGGCAAACTGTAGATGGTGGGTGGCTGGAAACTTGGTCTATTTGTATGGGTATGTGTAGGTGAAAGTGATAACGGCAGAGTATGTGAAGACCCAGGTCAAACCTGTAACTGAATATAACCAAAGCTTCATGATCCAACAAGCAGGTCTGGCTCCATCAGAGCATTCCTTTGTAAATGAAACACAAAAGAATCATTTAAGAGAGTCATTTAAATTTCATAAAAGTTACAGACTTCAGACAATAACTTAAGTATAATGTTTTAATCTTACCTATAGTTTTGTCAAACCATTTCACCAGCATTTACAAGCTTTGTTTCAAGCTGCCTCGATCTGTCTCTTGAGGGCAATGAAACTATTCAAAGCACATTCAGGCTACAACATGTCAGACATGAGAACAGGAGACCAATGATCTGCTTATCTTCTGGATGAACCTTAAGTAAATGCCTAAAGGGGACTATTGCCTTAGCTCCGTTCACACACTCAAACACACCCAATGTAGTTCTTATCCACGGCGGGACCTTGAGTAAGCACTAAGAAATGACACGCTCCGATAACCTGCTTTCTCAAAATAATCCACGATAACATTGTTGTAACAGACAGACAAACTAAGAAGTGATAGCAGCTTTATCTTATGACTGTTCAAATGAGTCATCTGTCTGCTAATGGCATTGTAAAAAAAATATATGTTGGCAAAAAAATGAAAAAGGAAACATTGCTATCAAACAACGTTGGGTTAGTTTGTGGTTTGCAGAGGTGTCTTAACTTTTAAGGATTCTCACATGCTTTTCACAAACTCAGCTGACAGGTGATGTGTGAGAAAACACATCTAGGCCAAAAAGCAATACACACACACATTGCCTGAGGTAAAAAATTGCTCCTTTACCATTCAGAACCTCAGACAAAAAAAAAAAACCTACCCAACCTGAGATTGCCTTTGCAAACCTCCCCATAGATTCTCAGAGGCAATGTTCCATCAAGATTAGGCCTAAACGAAACCAGTCGGGCCTGTTCCTTCCATTCCCCTGTCCTCAGGGTATGCTCACTTGCTCAGACAACGTTCACAAACACAAACATTCTCACCCTGACATAAACACGTGTCCAACAAACCATAAAATCACTTCAAAAAACACATGGAAATACAAAAGAAGCTTAGCAGCACAGAAAGTGTACCATGCTATGGTACTCAGAAATGTCACACTGAAGGGAAGTGGAAACTCTAATAAAGGTCATGCTTGAAAATACAGGGCAGCCACAGAAAATTCTTTTTACATTTAAACCACTTCGTAACCTTCATTTAATGCATGCTACGGAAGCAGTTGAGGAACCAGTTGCTAGATTAACACCTTCAGATGATAGGGTTTTAGCACCCACAACCTCTGGTGGAAATTCACATATTCTTGACCGTCTGAGCACACTGAGGCACACTGCTATTTTTGACCGTAAATGAGATCTGGGACTGACAAAAGCAGTGAGCTAGCAAAACGTGATTGAAAATTTTCTGTTTACTTCGTTTTCACAGACTAAACAGGAACTTGCTTCTGCTGTGTATAGTTTTACATGCAATAATCAATTTAAAAACGTCACGCCTACAACACATTTCAGGGCATTTCATCATCGTCACGTTGACCGCTGTTTGATGGAAAATTACAAGTGTTTTGTTAGTGAACACCCATGTGCCTTCAGATGAATTCAACTCAAGTGGTCACTCACAGCTGTACGGGTTTGCTAAGATGTTCAGTCACGCTCCTGTGGAGGCAAACACAAAGTGAGGATGGCGTGCTCTACTGTTTAAATGCGGAGATCGGGCTGTTTTTAGGAGCTCTGGAGAAAAGACAAAGGAGGTTAGAGGAAGAGCGGCACAATGAAACTCAGAGAGCTCTGTAAATCACTGCCTAAATGATCCACCACCTGTTTGCCTGTGTGTGTGTGTGTGTGTGTGTCTCCACGGTCTACACTCATCCAGCTAATAGGGCATATTTACACAACTTTCACTTATGTTTTTAAAATCTTAAGACAAAAAACATGAAGAAAAACCTTCAAGAAGTTAAAAAAAATAACTTTCAAATAATGTTATGTAAGTAAAAATAGTTATAAATATAAAGTAGAATTTTTTAACCTTTAAGAATACTACTTCTATTAGAATACTTATATTAATAATGAACTTTCAAATATTTTGGGTAAAAATAATGTCAGCATGATGTTTTATAAAATTGTTATAATCACAAGAGAACTGGATTTTATAACTTAAGTTTGTTACCTGGGCAGTTTTAAGACACTCCGCATTTTAACTTTAAATGGCATCATTAGTCCTCATGGTCTTCTATGTGTTCACGACAATACAGCTTTGACTGTTGGGTAGAAGTCTGCTGTAAAGCTTTCCTCAGGGCAGGTTTGGAAGAAGTGTGCATCGATTGCACAGTGGCCTAAAAATGGGGCCAGGAAGTACACACTTTAATGCAAGTAAGTCTATGTGTTAATACTCTAATAGCACCAAAAGATACATGGAATCAATAAACTGAAGAACCAAAAATGTAAGATAGTGAAATACAGTTTTTGATGAGAAGTTTGTTGTTGATCCTAATGTGCATCACAGAGCCATTGAAGAAACTTAAAGATGTGATGCACAACCCATGTACCATATTTCACACTCAAAGGAAAATGGGATCCAAGTGTTGGGAAACCTTTTAATGTGCACTCCTACATGTGCAATTACAATATCAACAGGAATAGATGCTCATAATGAATTACAACTCACTTGTTCTATGGGGTTTTAGGCCAAACTGAATTGGTGGGTAGAGTAGGTGTAGATTTGTGGAAAGGAGACCTTGGCTAAGATGTTTGTTGTTTTGGGCAAAATCTACACAAACCTTTCTGGGCTAGCTCTATTTCCTGTTCCCTAATCTGACAAGAGAACTACTAGGTTAAATCATTGTTCCTATGGTTTTCAATCCCCATCAGACACACGTTTAGAGATGGTCTTTAATTCATTTAAATAAACTATAATTAATAAATCTCTTCTCTCGTGTTCTTTGCCCTTTCTCCAAAGAGTGATACAAAGGGCAAGAGGTTCTCTGGAAAGCACAAATCAGTTTTACTTCCTCTGAAGTGTTATTTGCCCGAAAGAAAAACAATTGTCTCAGTGCGATAACCTATTCCTCTCCTCCCAAGAGAGTAAAACTCAGTTGTATTCAGAAAGGGTATGCGTATCTCTGTAGGCGTACATGAGCTTGTCTGCATACCGAATATAGAGATGCATGTGGATTAACCAAAACAGATTCTAAGACTCTTGTCTTGTTACATCATAACTTCTCTTCCCGTTTGTCCTGGTAACTTTTATCCAGGTAGTTGCCTAATGTGCATCGTGAGAAACCTTTTTTGTTTTTGTGGATGACTTTGGTCATCCCCTACTTTGCAGTCAAGGTGGATGGGTATTCTTTGGAAATGTCTGTGTTCCTTTTTCTGAATTTCAATCACAAAAACAAGATTTACAGATACCTTAAAAGTCACATGTTGACCTTTAGACAGTGGTCACTTTTTGTAAAAGCTCACCTCAAGTGTTATTTTTTGCTTACTGAAAAGAGGAAGAAAGGGAATAAAGTGACCACAAACAAAAGTACAGAATTCAAATCTACCCAGTATGACACCTTTGCCTATGGCATTGTAAATATAGCCCTATAGTCTATTTGTATTTGTTGTTGTTTAGTTAGTAATGCATCTGAAAGGTGATTTTTGGGAAATGAGACAGTGTATGACGACAAAAGCCAACAGGTCTGTATTATTGGGTCTATATTGGGTGGTAAAGGTGGGCCTCCCTCTGGGCGCCAGGCGGCTGGGGAATATCTGATATGAGCAGGGAGGGGTTACTGAGATCAGATTGGGGAAAAAAAAGAGTCTCCAGTGTCCCCTCCGGCTTTGATTTAACCGAAAAAAGCACAGTATAAAAACAGAGGAAGACTGTCTTGAAATGCACACCTTGGTGAAAGCTGCTTGTGTATAATGTATCGAAGGTGGGCCCCTTTTTTGAAATGCTGCCAAGCCTGTGGCCACTATTGGCAGTCGCATTAATCCAGAACAGGAATAATGGCAGTAGAGGAGGAGCCAGAGCCGAAACATTACCTGGCAATTACAGGGGCAATGGGACTGGGGGTTGGGAAGATAGGCAAGAAACTCCAGAACATATGGGAGGAAACACAAGGGCGGACACCTGACCTAGAACGGGTCAAAAATACAACTCACTCCCAGCAACCCTAACAGAGTGCAGGGAGCATGTGTTGCCTGCTTGGGTCATGTAATGTTTATGTGTAAAGCAGCTCCAGCCCAGCAACATGCAACCCCATGGAATCATCCGAGCCCGACGGCCAAGAACCGCAGCCAACCGCGAATGCTTCAATCAATTTAGAAAGCTATAAGGCAACAATTATCGGTTAACACACTGCTTAAAGGCCATATGATGGAATTCAGACGAAGATGGACACCAAGTCTCTACCCACCTATGACGTATCAGATTTTGTACAAGGAGTAGCACCATCCTCCGGTCTCTGTGGAAATTTTGAATCACGATGGAGGGGTCTCTCTCTGGTCTCTTGTTTTATTTTTACGTGCCATTGGCGCAAAGGCCTCGCAGCTGACTGTGAGTTTTTATTGTAAACACAGCTACAACCACTGGGCCAGCTGTTAAGCTTGTTATTTCTCTCATCATTGAAGCAGAGCTCTAATCTTTTAAAGATCCAGTTACTGGCTGGGTTTTTCCACTGGGCTACTGGTTGTTCCACTAACTAAAACTCATACAGAAAGCGAAGATGGCTGGTTGGAGGACAGTTGGATGGAGGCCTGAGATTCCTGTACTAAAGCATATGATATTGAGGTCAAAGCTTTGGCTCTCTTTGATTGGCACAGTTTGTTTACGCAGTTGTAGTGTTACACAAGAGTGCGTTGCTCATGCCTTGACCCCTTCATTTCAAATGGAGGAAGGAAAAACAGCCGCTGAATGGGAAAGACAGAGACGGAGAGAAAATGCGCTCAAGAGAGATGCTGATGAAAGCAGAACGAAGGGAATATAAACTGAAGTCCCAGCAGCTGTGTCGAGGGCTACGGGGACGACTCTCCCGGCCAAGTTCCATGTCCGCTCTGATTATGAGCTTGGAACAATGCGGCCCATTGTGGGCTGGCTACTTCACCATTCTCTCATCATGTCCCACAACCCCCCCATGCTTCTCGCTCGGACCATCTCACACAAACACTCACATTATAGATATGAGTGCACTCTCGTAAACCACAAATCTAGGCAAAGAGATACTCTGAATCACCACATCTGTCCTGTGACTCTGCTTTTTGGCAGGTGAGCCTCTGAATTGGAAACGTCGAAACGAAATGGAAATACATCTAGGTGAGTCAGCCTATTTGACACGGGGGCCTCGTATAATCTTGAATCAACACGACCCGCTTTAAATAACATTCATAGAAGTAAAGAGAAAGCCAATTACCTCAGACCACAGTAATACAATACCCCTGAGCTATTAGCCTACACTTCAGCACTCTTTTGTTTTGAGACACGTATACGAAGTCATAATCTGCTTTTAATGCTCGTGATAAAACGTGCTGTCTGCACTGTCCTACTTTAAAGAGGAAGGTCCTCATTGTCAACGTGCCTTCCTATTGACACATAGCCCTGAGTCAACAAGACTGTCACAGTTTTACTTCTTATGCTCAGCTTACCAGTATTGCTAATTGACAAACTAACGTCTTGTTGCATAATGCGGCCTAAATCTTGCATAACCTGCGGTATAGAGGCTAACTTGAACTCCAGTTAGATTAGATCTGGGAGTCTTCAATTTTGGCACATCTTGTACAAAGATGATGATAGTTTACCCTAAAAATTAAACATTTACTCACTTTTATGTTTTTCCAATCACCCATACATGTGAGACTTCCTTTTCTTCCTATCCCGGTTTGCACTGAAATGAGCACAGAGTACATTAGTTGATGGGAACATGTTAAAATGCTTAAAGAATTATTATTATTTTGGGTGAACTTACCCTTAGTTTTGAATTATGAAATGATGCTAAGCAGCCACTTGTTGATTACAGGAGTTGTGATAACATTCAAGGACGGCAAAATGAGTCTGAACTCAAACAAAAGCAGGTCACGGCACTCTGCACCCTAGTGAGCAGTAATCAGACCAAATCTTGCCTGAGGAACAACAGATGCAGAGGTGCTTTAATCACCAATATGCAACACCTGCGGTAAAGAGGCCTAGTTAAAATTTTACAGAACCTCTTGAGAAAGGAAGAGCAAGCGACAGGGAGAAAGAAAGACAGACAGAGATGTGTGAGTCTGATTTTCATGAATGAGATATCCAGCAAAAGCATGACGATGGTCTGTTTTCAGGCCGTAAGCTGCTTCAGTTTCAAGGTTCTGTGATCTGATTAGATGCAGATGCAGCTGCAGGAGAGCACTATGGGAATGCAACAGCAGCTGGATTTAGTGCACAGCCTCAGAACATAGAAAAACAAACTCTCTGTGTGCCATGAACTTTTTCACAAAGGGACGTGCTGCAGTATTTATGCAAACATTACAAACACAAATGTAAAAACGGAAAAAATCTGCAATAATTCAGTGATTCAGCATTATCCCCTACGCATGTGTACTTTTTACGATCACTCCTTGTACATGGATTGTTTTTAGCAATCCAAATGAACAAAACTTAACGTTTTATAATGCATTAAAGCAAAATAAAAATATGAATTTCCCTAATGTGGCCTCACTTAAACTGCTCTGTTATGTTCCAAAAACCAGAAAGTCTTAGTCTATAGCTAACAACAAGTCTCTGCACGTCTCTGGTTGTGTGACTGTAGAGTGTGGTGAAATCTAGGCGTGAAATAATCATTTCACAGCAGGGGCATGTGCAGGTATGCCTGCAGCCAGCAGGCTTATGGAGTCCCGCATCGATGTCAGCAAGCGGTTGTGCAAGGTTTGGCTGCGTCACGAGGCGATGATGGACACAATTTCACGCCTCGGGCCTTCCAATGCCGTTCACTTTACAATCCACAGGACAAGGCTTGTAGAGGTTGCCAGAGCAACAGGTTTTCACATGAAGTGATTATTGTTGGGGGAACAAAAGATATGACTGCTTGACCTGAATATAGGCACAGAATAAACACGTCCTCATCAAACAAAGCACTTAACTGCTGATGCGATGTGAATGCTGGAAAAAAAATCTGTTCGTTTAATCACATTATTTTTGCGCGATTCACTGATTTGAACTTGATATTGGTTTATCAGCTGATCGCATACGGGAAGAACACCTAAAGGTTTTTGCTGTGTACGTGTGTGTGTGCTGTGCATGTTTATGTGGTTTATGAGGACACAGATTTGTATGACATGGGTATGACATACTGTAGGTATTACAATATAAAGGTGATTTATGAGGACATTTTCAGTGTCCCCGTGATTTAAATGGCTTAAAAAAAATACTAAATGGTGCTTTTTAGAAAATAGGTTTAGGTGTAGGGTCAGTGTAGGACAATACCACATACAGTCTGTACAGTCTATAACACCATTATGCCTATGGAGAGTCCCCATAAATCACAAAAACCAATGTGTGTGTGTGTGTGTGAGAGAGAGAGTGTTCTTTCATGGGAGAGTGGCAGGACTAAATCTCTCTAAGCTTTGAAAACGTATGAGAGCAAAACAAGAGCACAATCCCCCCCTCCCAATTCCAGCTTATTAAATGTGCGGTTAACCTAAAATAGCTGTTGAGGAGAAAAAGAGTTGCTTGAAAAATGTCCCCCCTCCTAGTTAAGGTTGCGAATATGCAGGATAATACAGATTTTTTGGCTGGACCCCTGTGTTCTGGTGAATAAACAACACTGAAGTCTGTGAAAGACAGTGGGAAAACTTGGACAAAACAGACAGAGAAGGAATGGAAGTAAAAACACAGAAAGAATCCCAACATTCTAGGATAATTTAACCTAAGACTGATTAAAAAAACATAAGATACGAGTGTGAGAGAGCAGAGCACATTTACTATAGATAAGGAGAGAGCTGGTGGAGCGGGCAGAAGAGATACACAGGAAGAGAGGAGTGAGGCAGCACAACAGAGAGGGAGAGAGAAAGGGAGTGACGGAGCATTGCTTTTCAAGACCAGGCTGAACAAAGGAAGCTTTGTGTGGAGTGCCGAGAGAGTGGAGTGGAGCCAAGACTTAGGGAGGGTTGAGCGGTGTGCACTGACTGCATTCCTGCACTGCCATTGCTGGACGGCTCTCATTTAGACCTCTCCAGGAAACATGATTATCTCCCAATAACAAAACAAGCCCCTCCTCTTTACATTTCTCTTTCTTGATGACTTGACACGTCTTAAAATAGCAACTTTTTTGATAGTATCAAGCCAACATCTGGGCCACCAAAAATAGCATTATCCGTAATCCCTATAATCTCAGTATGTTTATGCATAATATACTGTATGTCATACCATTGAGCAGATGATAGACTCTCAAAGCAAGACCAACTTTATTTGCATGGTTTATGTCCAAGTGTGCCATTTGTGACTAGTAAATATGATAACTGCAACTCAAGACAATATCTGACACTTAATAATGTGTCTATATATTTAGGGGCAGATTTAGTGAATTTGGCCCTATATTTGCACACATTTTTCATGTACATATTATTATGGGATTCTTTCATTAACATTTATTCATTTAGCAGACACTTTTATTCTTTCATATTGCAGACCACGAAATAGCAATTGATTTACAGTTGAGACGCAAGAACAGAAGTATAAAATTATCATTACTTATTATATGACACAACCCTGTTTAGGCTACATTTTCTCTTCTCTGTGTGCACATACTGTATTTTGATTAGGGGTGGCACGGTTCATGAAAAAAAACCGAACCGTTCGGTACGGTTGTCTCGGTTCGGTGCATGCATGCGTCG
>JAUMHR010000072.1:14366874-14387672 GCA_032361145.1 Enteromius fasciolatus | reverse complement strand
TAAAACACATCTGTATTACTCTAGGGATGTTGGAAAATGAGCCTATTTCCAAAAAAAGTGGAGTGTTCCTTTAAGGCCATATTTAACCTTTCAGTTAACCCTGGGTTATTAAGCCCAGCTCCAGAGCCTAATTGCTAAGGGTATACAATAAAGTGTTAATTAGTAACATGTTTTGGTAAATTGATGGTAAATTTGAATTCATTTAATCATATTCATTTGTTTTTGTATCTGCATACACCCCACTTATAGCTAGATTTAAGGATGGGCCATCATGCTTAAAAACTGCATACAGATCCAAATGTTGCGTAAATGTAAAACAACATAACATTTTCTGATGAGATCGGGTTAATATGAACACTGTAAGACATGGAACAGAATAAACCAGGATTACAAATTACACTTGTAAAAAATGAAAGGCCTAGCATTGTATGTTTTGCGTCTTGGACACCATAGCATCGCTTCTCCACAATGTCCTCCAACCTATGTAGCACAGAGAGGATGCATACAAAAAAATGAAACTCTGAAATATTCTAAAAGTCAAACCAGAAAAATAAATCACAGTGTTATTTCACAGAAGAAAGTAAGTCTGGTTCAAAATGACATAATACCAAATCATGACTAGTTATTTTTGGTTACACTATTCCTTTAAGTAATACTGAATATAAAGTAATATACTTAATATTCATGGCACATGTTTGCAGTGATAACGAATCACTTTTTATACTCCGTAATTAATCTGACTGCCTAGTTTATAACCTTGTGTCATTACAATCACTGTGGAGCACGTGTCAAGATTATAAAAAAAAAATCCATTCAGTATATTTAAGATAAAAACATCTAGTTGCTAGCCTGCAGTTAAATACAGGGAATAAATAGTTTAAACAAAGCCATTTTTTCTAGTCACAGCCATCCTGCATCTGTCTGCAATACCCATAGCATAAAGAGTGTTTCCTCCCATTGTATGGTTTATAAGGACTCTTTCTTCATTTCTAACCTGCTTTATGAATGGATCTGAGCGCTGACACTCAGATCTATTCAACATGGGCTACTCTCGACACACCCCTCGAATGCAGCATGAAGCCATCGTCTGCTCCACTGCACTCTGACAGCTTTGATGACTGACAGGCTTAAGGAATACTGTAGTGATACCCCTCCCCACTGACTCAGTTCCCATGAAAGACACTTCATTTAACCAAACCCCTCCTGGGCTGTTAGTCCTGGAGCTGTTTGAGCTGGAGTCTCCGATTGTGAGCCGCTTTGCTGCTTCATTAAGCTGGAATGAAATCAGAGAAACATTACAGAAATCAGACTCTACACACACATCGGGAGGAAATAAAAGCTATTTATGCTTCACCTGCTCCTTAAAGGGTTAGGACCTTTCCATATTTGGTGTGTTGACATGTGATTGGTTGTCTTGCAATTGGAGGCGGAGTTTAGGTGTTTTTTGCATCATAACAGGTCACACCCACTACGGTCAGGTGAGCTCATAGGCGTGCTGTCACTGCAATCAAACGCGATGAGAAAAGAGTTGCCAAATCGCAATTAAAGGATTTGAGGTGACACATAATTGCCCTAGATAGCTACAGGGTTTTTTGAAAGAGTCTACAAAAAGAGCAGGAAACTGGAGACAAGGAAGACTGCAAAGAGGTTGAATAGCCTTGTAATGATAAACAGTATACGGTGACACAAGGATTAAAATACCTAGTTAGGATTAAGTGACAAAATGCAATCAAATATACATGTCTGAAACTAAACGAGTTTGTTAATCTTAAATAAATACTAAAACAAATGTCATAATCAGGCCCTATGACTCTGGCCTATAGATGGAAAGCTAAATATTATTCATACAGATTCCAACCACTGCATGATATAAGATGATGAGGTTATGAGATCTGAAACAGTCTGACACAGAAGCACACACAGCTCACATAACCCAATATAATCTAAAAGATAACAAAACATGCCATGTACTGATACATTATGATACGTGAAGTCTAGCAGAATACAAATGTAAGTTACATTTATGGTGGCTACAACTGTGACAACTTGGCATAAGCTGAAGCTGAAAACTGAAATGATCATTCATAATTATTTTCCATGCGTAACAATGGCTGTATTATATGCGATTTGTTAGCAAGTTACCTTGCACTTGTCGGTAAAGGCGCCAAATCCGGGTTCTGCAGAGGTGACAGTATGCCATCTAGTGGTCAAGTGACAACATCACATTTAAGCATTAACCTGAATTTAACCTCCTGACTGTAAAACAACAGGATAAACGAGATGATGGTTTGATGAATTAAGGGGGCCCAAATTTAGCTCCAACTGTAATCAAACACTACTCAAAGTCTTCAGGATCGCTTAAAAAAAAAATTAAAGGCAGGCGTGTTTGATTACAGTTGGAGCCTTGCAGCAAAGTGCTTGTTTTTTTATTATTATTATATTTGAGAGTTGTTTTTATGAGAAATTACTCACTTACTTCATAAACAGACGTGCAGCTCAACCAAAAATAAATAAATCTGATTACTATTAACAAATTTGTAAGATTATGTAACACTGTGATGGTGGTAGAGAACGTTCAATTATCAATTAAAATAAAATTATTTTCGGTGAGCCATATTTATTGAAAGAAGATCTGCTGAAATGGGAGTTTGCGTGTCGTTCTTTCGTATAATTCAGATCTTGTCTGTCACAGCAAGGGGAAAAATAAGCGAAATAATTATGAATTTGTTAAATCCGCTGATGGCAATGTAGCCTACACAATTAAAGGCAAGTGGCCTAATTGAAACACAACTCAATCTAGTTCCTTTCGGGCGTAAATGACTCAATGAATCGGTGGACTGAACAGCTAAACATTCCTTTAATTAGTTCCCATATAGGTAATGCATTGAAGCAGTGAATCAAAACGAGTGAGCAAATTTAGATTAGTGCTTCAGCTCCAAACTAGCCCATATAAACCTTAATTAACCCATTTAAAAAGTTAGTTCGCCCAAAAATACAAATTCTGTCATTAATTACTCACTCTCATGTCGTTCCAAACTAGTAAGACCGTCGTTCATCTTCAGAACATAATTTTTTTGTGTTCCAAAGATGCACAAAGCTCTTACGGGTTTGGAACGACATGAAAGTAATTGATAACAGCCTTTTCATTTTTGGGTGAACCAAAAAGTACCCCTTCATGTTTTTTTGGAATTCATTGATTACTTGCACACCAGTTGTACACTCATTATTGCAGTTGCTTATGAGACTGAATGAGCTCGCTTGACATATATAAACATATAGGGAACCATTTTGGATATAGACTCTGTTTTTAATGAATCAATGCTGAACAATTCAAAACTGTAAATTGTCCCCTATACACCCCATTCACTCTCCCTATACGTCCACTAATATAGTTCACTGAGTGAATTTAGACACGAGTGTCGAAGTCTTAATTGAGATGCTCACAGTGCATGGCTTTACATTTGCCACTTACAGGATTGAATGAGCACACAACGTCTATGTAACCAACACATAGTGCTCTATGAAAGGATAAAGTTGGCAACTTCAGACACAAACACGCATATCGATCTCTTAGTGCAATTATGCAAGCAAACTGAATCAGTAATTGAAATCTGAATCAATGATTGAATCCGATCTGAGATGAATCAAAATCCACATATTTACACACATTTTCTTTATGGGTTGTGAGCTTCTTTATCTATTATTGTAGATAAACTAATTATGTGCAATCAAGTGTCATTTTTTCTGAAAGATATGCTAATATCCAACTAGCTACTAGGTGAGTGTTTAAAACAGCAGAAAGGTATAAACACTGGCACACTTTGGTCATCTGCCAGGCCATCTTCTCCCAGTCTCTTAACCGTTGTAATTCTACTTCGATGAGAAGGATCATTTTCAAGTCTTTAACATTGAGAATGTAAAGCCGTCACTATTTTAATGAACTGAAAAAAAATGTATGTATGTATGTATGTATGTATGTGCCTAAGTGTGAGCCGCAAGGGTGTTATTTGCTTAAATCACACATTTAAAATTTAAATAACAACACTTATGCATTCCTTTCACATATCACATTGTCATTGCCTGAATGTACGGCTGTATAAACAGGTGAAGAGACACAGCATTGTAGACGATCTCCATCACCGCTGTACATCTGTTGATACGGCCTGATCTGTATTATGATTTTATAGAAAGTGATTACAATACAAGAACAATGGCAATGCACCGCTTACAAACAGGCACGCGAAATTTCAAGGGAACAGAAAAGTGTACTCGTTAATCATCTAAAATTTATATCTTTGGCAATTATCAGGCACAACAAAGAGACAGGGGTGCAAAATGCTGCGGCGTTACAATCAACTTTATCTGCAAACTCTGCAACGCTATAACATACCATTTAAAACTTGATTAAAGAGAAATACTAAATACAGACATTTTCTCACATTCAAAAAAAATTAAGTAAAACCAATAATGCAGGACAGGAATTTCATTCAAAAACTTGTGGCTTTAATACATGTTTTGTTTGGTGAGGAACCCATACAACAAACTTTATGGCAAATCCATAACCTGAAATTGTAGCCATGCGGGTAATACCAAGGTGATGTTGGCATTTGAAATAATTTGCCACAGTATTTTTCTTAATCCTCATGGCATGTGAGAGCCGGAGCTGAAATAATTAACATTGACGTACCTGAGGTCAGTGAACCTACATACTAGATGCCTGTATTGTGACTATCATCAGATCCCTTAAAAGACTCGATGAGAATCTAGCACCAGTTCATCAACACATTTACCGCAACAACTCATTCTCTCCAGTGAAAACACAAGAAAACTGTGATGTTTTTATGGTTTCAGTACTGAGCACCAGGCCTCTATATATGTAAAAACAATACGGTACTCCTTTGGGTCTTCACCTCCATGAGAAAAATTAACAAAGAAATAAAAAGAGAGGAAATAAATGGTACGCAACATCTGTCTGAAAGAAAAAAAAAATACAATTCTCCTGGAAGACAACTTTCATGCATGTTCAAGCACAGAATTTTCTTCTTTTTTTTGAAGAATGTAAAAAAACACCAAATTCAAGTACAAGGCATTGCTTTCGGTTATACAGTGTATATACACACGATACATGTTTTAATATATTATCATGACATTTCCTAACTACATTTTTAGATATTAATAAATAGCACAAACTAACATTCAAAAGGTAAGCTATCCTAATAAGTTATTTGCTTTTGCTACTACATATACATCATACACACTGTTTATAATCTAAAAGGACTTGCTTTTTTTTAAGCACTTGATATATATCTTTTCGTCTCTCTACAAGTGATGTGTTTGCGTTTTTGTTTTCGTTTTTTTAATCGAGGGAGCACAAGTCATTTTGTTTGTCCCCTCCCAGAGTGTAGGAGTGGATGAACTGGTTTGGGAGGTACAGTATGGTGGTAAAGGTGGAGGGTTCGTTCTCATTTTGCCACCTGGCACCACTCCTACACACAAACCTTTAACTTAACGGCTACTCGCCCGAAGCGAGAGCAAGTGAGGTGGCAAATGAACATCCCTCCACAAGAACGCCAGCTGGACGATAAATCAAAAAGTTCCTGTCTCTGTTGGAGCTGCACCAGCTGTGACCGAGCGCCTCTATCCCTGGAAACACATGGGAGCGAGATTGAGAGAAGTGGGGAGAGAGTCATGGGGGACGGGAGCTTTGAGATGGGGATAGGTGTTGATAACATCCTCAATCCACCTTCACGTAGCCGTTTGCGCTGGTGGCCCCTGCTCTGGCCCCTCGCGCTCTTCGCCCTCCGCCTCGTCCTCCACCACCGCCTCCTTCAGAGCGTTCTTCAGCCTGTCCCGGATCGGCAGCCTCGTCGAAGCGCAACCGCAGCGTGTTGCGGATCACTAGGCGCTCTACGATAAAGGAGGCGCAGAACCAAGGCACAGCGTACTCTGCCGTGATCAGGCCCATGAAGTTATATTTAAACTCGGAGTAGTCCCACGGACAGGCGTCGAACTGTCGTAGCAGCAAACCCGTGCCGAACTCCCACAGGTATGTCCACAGTGTGTAAATGATGCAGCGGAGCAGCACGTTGCAGCGGTCTCGCAGACAGAGGTACATGCGCTCCACGATCAGGATGCAGGTTCCGTAGATGAAGAGCGCCCAAACGCTCGTCACGCCGGGAAACTTCCAGTTGCAGTTCACCACAAACTCCCAGGCGGCCGTGAACATGACTTCACAGAAGTAACCGTGGATGGCGTACAAGTACCATCGAGAGAGGGCTGTAAGGGGCTCAGGGGTCACTGTGTTTGCCATGTTGACTTTTATTTTGAAGTGTGGAGTTAATAGGCTTCAGGAAGTAAAACATAAATGAAATAAGGTTACAAATCGGCATATGCTGCAACAGAGGCTATGGAGTACAAGCATACTGTACAGTGTATACCGCATAATAGTATGCAAAACAGCAGTATCTTTGGTTGTGGGCTTGGCTTGGTTTTTGAGACAAATGACCTGAACAGCAAATCTTGACTAAAGGCCCGTTCACACCAAGAATGATAACAATAAAGATATTAGCGTCCACACCAGCAAAACGATATCGCCTTTATTCTTTAATATTAAGAACTTCATCGTTTAAGGTTGAGCCAATAGACGATGCCAATGTTAGGCCGGTATCATGATACTCCCATGCAATCTGATGCATCCCAATAACGTGTAAGGAAAGGGAATAAATATGAGATTCGAGGAAAATATATATTTCAATATATTTTCAATACTTTCTCTCGCAGCTATTTCATTGGGTAATTATACTGTATAATTCGCCAGCATCAGGGAGCCTGTATTCGCTTTTTACTTTCAAGATTCGTGAACGCACATACTCATCAATCATTCGCCATCCTCTCAGTCATCTCTTTTTACTCTGTGGTGAGTGAAATTTTATGTACTGTAAAATAGCAGTTAGCAATTAGCAATTGCTATTTGTTTTGTTTGTAGGCATTCACACTTCGGGCACACCCCCTTACCTCCCCCACAATGTCATCGTCCATCGTTTCACTGTAGACATCGCCAACCCTAACATCTTCATCATTATCTTTATAGTTGTCTGTTCTTGGTGTGAACAAGCCTTAATAGTTGCAGGGAAATATATGTCCAAAACTGGCTAGTGATGCTAAATGAAATGAAATTTTTAAAGTATATTTTTAAAACATTTTTAAAGGGCCCAGCAAAAATGGTCACTGGTAAAACATATGCTTTAATAAAATTGTATTTCCCATTTATATATTGCTAACATAAAATTTTATTTTGTGAAAAAAACATTCAGTTTTCAATTGCCATCAGTGGACAAAGCTGCAGTAAGGGCTCATCTTGACCTCAGAGTGCCATACATTTATTATATCGGTAAATAAACATTTGTTTTGTTGTTTTTTTAAGCAAATCTGTGCTTAAATTCTGCCTGTGAAATTAGTTGATATTACAGTTTAATTCTTACATGAAAATGAAAGGTCAAGTTTACTGCATTACATTTTGGATACAGTATTTCACACAGGGTGCTTTGTTGGCAAATGTGGGCCAAGTAGTGGGCCATTTGGGTAATTCATTCATACAGAAAATTAGCATGTTGTGCCCAGTTTACACTACTGTTCAAACGCTTCTTAAGTTTTCAGAAAGAACGTGTAAAAACTGGGCTTTGCCATCACAAGAATAAACTAATTTATCAATAGACAATATATATTCAAAATAGACCGCTATTATGAATTTTACATTGTAATAAAATAACTGTTTTATGCTATTTTTGATCAAAAATGCTTTGTTTTAAAAGTATTACCAACCCCAAACATTTCAACAGTAGTTTATATACAGCAAAAATCAATAGAGTAGTATGTTACTCCTAACATAGCCAACAAAATGCTACATGACAACACAGAGTAAAAGCATCGGCTATATACTATTAATAAATGGCAGCATGTAATCTCAAGGAGCATATGAGCTGGATTCATGAAGGGGGTTACTTGCAGACATGAGCGAAAAATAACTGATCCTAGTTACATGAGCCAACAAACGCATTTAACGGTCCTTTGCTGTAAATCCATGTACATACACACACCATACCCAGCTTAATATAGAGTATCATATGTCAGAGGGCCTCTGGAGAGCTTAAAGTCCTAAAACAGCTCATCTGTGTACAACTAACATCACAGTAGAGATTGCTGGTCAATTCTAAGGCAATTAAGATATTCAACTGCTGCTGAAGATGTGTGTGAAACTGAATTAGAGGTGAATGTGATCTCATTATGGCCTATCAATTACACTTTGGTTACTTGCCATTTAGCAGATGTTTATCTCAGCCAAAGCTGCTTACTCTAGGCTAATTGTAGGGACGGTCATCCTGGAGCACACGGAGGTTAAGTGTCTTCCTCCGAGGGCATCATGGAAACTCAAGTGACTCTATAATTCACACCTCCTGCAATCGAATGCAGACTTTAACAAAGTGCACCGTTGCGTCTAAAATAGATCTGATAGCCTATAGTGCTGTGATTCAGCTAGACTGATGGTTCGATGGATGGAGAGGGAAACAGACAAGAGTGGGACATTAAAACAGCAATATTTGCAGATTTACCCAACCTGCTGTCTGGCAGACTCACTGTCCACACGCCACACCGTCTGTCAGGGTCCAAAGAGAGCGGTACTTCTGAGCTTTTCTGCCGATGACAATCCTAATGTGGTACATACTAAAATGAAAAAAGGTAAACATACAGTCCTGTTAAATTGAGTGGAGTAATAGCTCTGTTTTAAAAGGAATGTTCTGCACAGACATTCGTTTCAACTTCCCCCTAAAAACAAAGACCACCTGTGTTTCCAGTAGTACACTTACAACAGAAGTCTACATTCCATCATATATTGCACTTATTTGTAGTTATCAGTGCATGACCAAATATTTTTGTACACATTATGTAATACACATGAATATTATTCCATTGTATTTTTGAAAATTATAATATTGTGTACTATAGTAATAATAATCCTGTTACCCTAACACTAAGAATGGTTGTTGTTTTAGTCTCACAAAAAGTGTGCATATGTTAAACGCTTCACACATCAGAGGTGTTACTGTGATAAATGCAGCCACTGTTTCAGCTCTGCTAAAATATCTTCACAAAAAGGAAGAGTGCCTGGTGTTGCAAGCATCTCTAAAGGCTCTGAACCGGGCATTCTTAACATTCTAAGCAGCTCGGGATGGAACATATGTGGTGTACTACATGTAAAGTTCTTAGTTCTTTAACAATAGCAAGAACACACTATAAAGAAATATACAGCTATATAGGATACAGGATATAGGAGGTGTCTCAATAATTAAATCTGATAGTATATTAAGTCTATTTATATATATATATATATATGAGGATTTTGTATAATTACATGGGTATGACATAGGTATTACAATATGTAGGTGTTTTATGAGGACATTTTCAGTGTCCTCGTAATTCAAAGGGCTTAAAAAACATACTCTTGAAAATCTAAACATGCACAAAGTTTCCTGTAAGGGGTAGGTTTAGGTGTAGGGTCAGTGTAGGACAATACCACATACACTTTGTACAGTATAAAAACCATTACGCCTATGGAGAGTCCTTATAAATCACAAAAACCAACGTGTGTGTGTGTGTGTGTGTGTGTGTGTAAGCAATATGGTAAGAGAGGTTGTGCTGAAATAATAATAATAATAATGAAATACTTAATGCACGGAACACTTTTATGCTGTATCATTGATTGTTTAATCATGCCGCTGATGAAAGTTGTTCTCTGCTTTCTCTGGTTTTATTTAAGATTCATTAGATATCTTCTGTCAGGGACTATTTTATAGCAGAAGGACTGCATTTAATGAACTTGCTTCAAAAAAGTAACATTTCAACACATGTATTTTTGGTTTTAATATTTTTTATTGTGTGATAACCGTTTTATAAAAGCAATAAGGTACTCGAGGCAGTGCTGTATCATGAATAAATCTCGTTAGGCCCGACGTGAAGCGGAGCAAATACTGTATGCCGATTTGCTGCTTATAATAACATTTCTTATGATGCTAAAAACACTTGTCCTGTTTATGATCGTTGTACGATGCATTTATTTTTCAGGATTCTTTGATGAATATAAAGTTATAAAGAAAGAACAGCATTTGTTTGAAACTGATTTTTGTAACAATGTAAAAGTATTCAGTGATCTTTTATAGTTTTCGTACTGTTTCCATGATTAGGTTATTGTTTTTACTTGTAGGTGTTACACGCGATAAAAAATTTCATACTTGGAAACTCCAAAGGTTTTATCAGCGTAACTCCATGAGAGTGCAGCACACATTGCTAAAAGGCTGATATTGTGCACTCTAATGGAAAGGCCGTTATGAAATATTAATCTGTGCGTAGAGATAAGACACAGCTCTTGAGCCACAATAGAAGACGCAAGTGCTCAGTCATCCGAACAACCTAGAGGCATTAAGAGCTGTCTGGTACAGAGCCCAATGCATGGTACGCCGTTTACATGTCCCCCCGTTTACTGGCCTTGCAGTCAGCATTGCTATTGATCCCCTCCTGTCAAACATCTATTGACCTTCTCAGCAACCTGACAGCCAGGTCATCACTATACCACACAGACACGCAAGCTCAGCTGCTCAGAGCCGCATTAAAGCAGGACGACCAGGTTTATGTGACGCTGGAGGAATTTATATATTAGTAAGGGCATGAAATGGTGTGCCAAATGTAAATAAGTGGAATATTTTAAGGATGTTTTAGCAAATGATGCACAATCGCAGGCATTACAGAACAAAAGATTCATCACTCATGTGTATGTATTCTAGATACATATATAATACATATAATAAATAAATAACATAAATCATTTTAGAAATGATGTGTAAATAACAGAAATCACACAGTAGTGAAATGAAAATAATAGCTTAAATATTAATGTGCATGGACTGTTTTTATGTTGCTTCCACCATTTAGGTGAACAGCTTGAACATTGTATGATTTTTTTTCCTTGTGTTTTATGTAACTTTTTTTTGCATGGCATAAAAACTATTTTTGGTGTACTGTCCCTTTAAGTGCCTATTGGAGCACTATGGGAACTTCAGACATGATAAAGGCTACACTATCCAAGTTGTTGTGGGGTTTGTCACTCTGTCCTTCTTTTGTCAATATCAAGCACACTCCTGCCAGCAGAACAAAGGCGCATCAATGTCAGGGACAATACACTATAACCTCCTCTGGCGCACTGGAATGACCGGCTCCGATGCATTCTTATTACCGCTATTTCTAGAGGTGACTGATGAGAGCTCTGGTCTCTTGCCATGAGTTCACTCCACTCTGCACAAATATAAATGGCAATGGATCAATAGCGCACACAGCTCAGTTACTCCAGACATCGCCTTGGCTCCAGCCCACACATAGCCTTCATTCTTCTCATCAGGTAAGAGAAGTGCTGATAAAAGGATGATCATGTTTCATGACAGAGGCAGTACCAGTTACATTAAATTCTTGAGCATGAGGCGGACAATTCATCCTGAGTTTCACTCATCAGCATAAATGAGGCGCAAATTAAAATAATTGCAAAAACAATAGTGTCTGAAAGCCGTTAGTAAGGAGTGGCTACATTAATAACGGTTACATAATTTTTGGTTAATTGATACGTTTTTCAAAGACAGAGAGGAAGAGACAAGTGAATTTGTCAACATTCAACGCTTATATTTATTTAAAAAAAACGAATTTCAATAGTCTTAAAATGGCCTGATTTTGCCAAATATATTGATCTATTATTAATCTTCTCCAGCATTATTTATATTAAATTATTAAAGTAATAAGAAAATAAAAGTATGATTAAAAGTGCTTTTTACAATCTGCAACCCTCCATTTCTGAATTATATATATTACATATATAATATATATAATAATTAAATGTAAATATTTTTTGTCTTAATTAATTTAAGATGCAAAATGACTGTGCTACCAGTATTGTTATTGTGAACTAAAACTATTACAAATTATTTGAAATAAAATAAAAGCATACAAAACAAAAATAAAATAAAATAAATATCAAATGATAAAAAGTTACATAAAAAAAAAAAAGTAAACATTACAAATACTGTGTTGGCAACTAACTGAAATGAAATAAATTTAAGCTCAATTAAATTACTAAACAACTAAATATAAATAAAGGAAAATTACTGAACTACTTTGAACTACTCAAATTAAAGTTAAAAAATAAATCATATATTATAATAAGTAGGCTTTATAAATAATTCTAAAATAATACTGGTAGTATAATATGGCCTGGCTGCAGTATTAGCAGGACTCTGAGAGTGGGCCAAACTCATGATTAGGTGGATCAGACCACTCAGTCCCGCTCTGCAGTCAGTCCTCTTATATACATTTTACTTCAACTGATTATAAAGCAGCCCAAGAGCTTATCCTTTCAGTTTGTTCCCTGGAAAGGACCACAAGTATGTCCCAGGCCCTCCAGACTGCTAACATATGGGTCAGCGCCAAGAGATTAACAACTTCTGAGCCCTAATAGAGAGGGTTAGTCACATGACAGCACCAAGCCACTGTGATGTTAAAAGAGACTGACAGGGCAAGTCTTCCTTGAAGAATAAAAGAATGACAAACCGACATAATTACACGTCTTATTCTGAGAAGCAAGATTGAGATGAGGGCAAGCCACACTAAACACCAAATCCCCAGTTTTAATCAAGTAAGCTCTGAGTGTCTTTGATCTCACGCTGCCGATGTAAGTGGGGCTTCAGCTTAGCGGTATGAAATATGAGGACAGAGTCAGCGTAGTAAATATTGACCCATCCAAACTATCCCGGAACGACCTCTTAAAGGGCACGTATCATGTTTATATACGCTTAACCTTGTTGTATATTGGTTGACTGGGATGAAAGAAGGTGCCAAAAGGTCTGTTTATAGCCAGTGACCCCAAAACGTGTGAAGAATTTGAACTCTTTCGGTCTGTTTACTCAAAACACACTCTGTTTCTGAAGTATCGTCAAATATAAAGACGCGACTTGATCGAGCACCTGACACGTTCATGCTGATACGAATTGTGTGGGATATGTAAATCAGAGGGTTTTCCGTGTGGGGCTGAATGTACCGCAGTCGTGACAGCAGCAGCAGCGCCGGTCGGATGCGCAGCGCAGGCCTCTCCATGACAACCGAGCACTGCAGCGCTGCGTCGCCTGCGCAGACACAGCTCCACACGGTCCAACAGTACACTACAGTGCAGTCTTTATGGGAACAACGTTAGAAAGTCATTTTTGTAGCGGACAACAACGCAACGATGTAGACAGCTGCAACACTGCAAATGGCCAAACTTAAGCAAGTTCCTTCGTAATTACAGATTCGGGTGCAGATTAACGCGTGTGAGATCAAATGCGCGATGGAGACGGCAGCGTAACGTTAGACTTCCTCGTTCGCATATTTGGGTGACAACCGTCCGTGAAGCAGCGAGCTGGCGGGCGACTAAACTGTGCACCGGTCCGCACTGGCTAGAGCTCGTGTCAACTGTGGGATAACCCGTGCAGGAAAGTCGACTGGGTCTAATAAAACATCCTAAAAGCCGGCGAGACTTACCTTATAATTCTTCCGCTGCTGTAACGTTAGATGTAGAGGAGCAGGGCCTCTTTTTGGTGTTAAACAGAAAACCGTCGCACCGGTTGCCTCTCAGAGTGCATTTGTAGCTCTGTCCTCTCTCCGCTGTCCGGTGATAACTGACATATTTTACTCCACTGCAGCAGAAACAGCACATGCTCAGACACCGGCTGCGTTTCAAAACACAGCGAGCTGCCTACCTAGTGGAGACGTACGACTCGGCTTCGAATCGCGCTTTGGAGTCGGATCTTTTTGTGATGACTTTGTTGATTCGGTTCTCGGATCTTTAAAAGACTTGTTCAACAAAAGCAACTATATGGTCGCAAGTCCTCTCGTTACCAATAGAGTTCAATAAACTTGCGCGACCCTAGTTAGCTTACGATGCAGATGCTCTTGTTCACTGAATGAACTGAATTGCGAGTCGATTCATTCGCGCTGCTTGGTTTGATTCGCGATGAGCCGAGGACAAAGTGATCAAAGGATATGAAATGAATAGCCGAATGACTTTTATGGCAATTCAAAACATATAACTGGCATGTTTCTATTAGCATTTTATTAAAACTTGCCAAATTTTTGTAGTCAGTTATGTAAAGGAATTAAAGTATTGTTGTCATTTGTAGGCTTCGTAATTTACAGTGTAGACTAATATGTAAAATATGTTTTTTTTAAATGATAGGCTATGAGCTAAATATGACTGAACTGGGACACAAAAAGTTAAGAATAAAACGTTAGTGGAACTATAGCTTTGTGTGTGTGTGTGTGTGTGTGTGTGGAGGCTAGTTTGTTTTAAACATGCTGAAAAAAAGGGCTGAGATCCATTGATGGAGTATATATACAAGTTCAGCATCTCTTGTTAAATATGAGCCCCTTTACATATTGATGCCATTATGTTTTATGCTGTATGATAATATGGTAAAAATGAACCAATATTGAGTACTGGGGTATAAGATTAGAATATAGGCAGTGAGGGAAAGTGCTCCAGGTATTGTTTGCCGAGTCCACCATGTCAAGTCTAGGCCCTTAATCAAAAGGTCTTATTTTAATTTAAGTTGTTTATACTTGTTATTAAATTCATATTAAATCTAAGAGTCCATATCAGATTCAAGTCCAAGTGCCTCTAGGGTTTTAAGCTGAAGAGCCCATACAACCAAACAAGGCATAGCAATTGTCATACGTCTAGACAGTACTTGATTATGTGACAGCTATACAATAAAATACAAATTATCATTTAAAAATCACAGGTGCATTATCAATATCACAATTAAGTTTAATTAACACATCATGGGGGATTTTATCCCCCCCCCCTAGTTCTGTCATCATTTACTGATGTTGTACCAAACCAGTATGACTGGATTATTTCAGAGTAACGCAAAAGAGCATGTTTTAAAGAATGTTGGTAACCAAATGTTTGGTACCACTGACTTTACTCGTATAGACAAAAAACACTGATGTTTCTTAAAATATCTTTTATATTCCACAGAAAAAATACAGTTTATACAGGTTTGGAACAACATGAGGCAGGTAAACAACAACTTTTTATTTTTGGATGAACTATCCCTTTAATTACAAATACAGTTTGCCTGATATCCATTGTGTCATGTTTCCACCACGAGTGTGTTTCACAAGGAATGAAATTCTGCTTTAGATATTATGGCAGTTCATGAAAACGCGTCTATAAAAATATCATTCCCCAAAAATACATCCATTAACCTGCTCAGCTCAGTATCTTTGCTTGCAAGTGTCAAATTACACATTACTTTTTGAGATTTTCCCAAGCAGTCTGCTTGTATGTGTATACATCCTTGTCATTTAAATTCTTTTATAAAGAAGGAAAACGTGTGATGAGTGTGAGAAACTCTGCATTGGCCTAAAGATATCAATATTTGATAAGCTAGCTGCAGAGTAAACTGGGTTGTATCACATATCCCTGGCCTAAAGCACTCAGTTTTTTGCTGCGTGCATACGTAAGGAATAACTCGAACACCACACTCCCATACAAGCTCATTCTTAAGAAGGTGCATCGTTGTATTAATGGGGTAGTACCTTTTCGGAGATCCCATCACCTCTCCATATACGCAGGAGAAAGCGGAGGAGGTTTCCTTACAAAAAGACATTTCAAAGAATACGCTGTGCATGGCAAATCCATTACAACAAGCTTTGATAACCACCAAAGGCCCAAAATGCACCACTGTACAATAACGCCTTCCTCCTTCATTTACATATTCACAAAAGAGAAATTACATATAGGAGCGGTTGCAATACTCGTGAAAAAGGTAGAAAAAGAACGTTCCATTGTCTTTCTGAATAATTTAAACCACTGTGGCAGGACGGACTAACAGAACCGGAGAATACAAGCATCCAAACGAAGAGAAACGTCATATAGTCCTTCACGTCGGCACGGAGCTGTCATGTTACAAAACAACGCAAAAGACAAAAATGACAGTTCATCCACCTTTACATTAAGGTTTGGGAGCAAGTCTTTTCAAGAAACGTTCGAGATTCTTACATTTTCTCAAGTCATTAAAAAGGAAATGGTTATACTTGATTAAAAAAAAAAAAAGAACATAATAATTGTAATAATTATAATTACAATGACAGAAGTAACAGCCGATGGTAAATAATAATAATCAGTCCTGTACAATCAGATCAGTCCTGCGACTGGCCACAGGCTGTTTGAACCCATGGAGGCGTCAGGGCTTTGCAGTCATTTCAATGGCTTCAGCTGTAAAAATGGGCCACCCGGACAGGGCTTTCTGACCGCAGATCCTTTCTGAGGTCCATCCGTCACTGAGAGCTGAAAAGATCTCTCGAGTCACCTGAGCATTAAAGAGATACTGTCAGAGTCTGTAGTCCAACACATAAAAACATTTATCATATTGGATAGAAATCAAGTTATTTGCAAGTTATGATTCAAAGTTATACACAAAATGTAATAATTAAATAATGGAATTAGCATCCCTAGTTTGTACAGATTACATTATAAAAAAAAGGGCCAGAATTTTTTTTTGTTAATTTTGTTTTAATATTTTTTAATGTTGTTATATTAGTAATGATCACTATTAATGTAAAAAACATTTAAAAGGTTTGTGCCAACCGTTAACATTAACAAAAGATTCATTGAGGAAAAGAAATTGCAAAATAACAGAATTTATTTAAAACTGAAACATGTCACTTTATAAATGCCTTTACTGTCACTATTGAACAGCTATATTTGAACAGTAAACATGTTTTACATCTAATGGGCATAATGCATAAATATGCATTAGAAATGGTCGTGAGAGCTGTACCTGCTCATCTGGTCAGAGAGAAGCAGTCAGTTGTCAAAGCAGAGGTCAGTCCAGCTCATGAACCTCATCCTGCAGACCAGAGGGAGTTCGGCCTGCTTCAGAAACCCTCTTGGCCATTATTTCCCACTGAGGAGCCAGAATTTTGGGTTTGGACCCTGGCACGCATATAGAGAGAAAGAGAAGAGATGCATCTATAAATGTTGGTGAAAAGGGTTTACACCGAACATATATACACACAAAAACCATGCATTAGGATATGAGGGGTGAAAACTTTTTGAATTTGAAGAGCAGGGTTAATTGAACTTATTTTGTCTTCTGTGAAACATGCATGTATCGTCTGTAACCTCTGAAGATATAAAAAAAATATATATATGTAAAAAAAAAAAAAAAGAAAAAGAAAAAAAAAAAGATATTTCGGCCAAATGGAATGTAGACTTAGAAATAAGATGTAGAAATAAGATGTAGATATCTCCATTCTGTTTAAAAGTTTTTCCGTCTGGATCATCAGTAAGCGTTTGAAGCTTCTGTAATAGTTGCACACGAGTCCCTCAGATGTCCTCAGCATGAAAAGATGGATCTCAAAATTGTAGTCATTATTGGAAAGGGTTCAAATACACAAAAATGCTGGATTTTTCTGAACAGGGGGCAGTTTAATGGTTCAGGACAGACAAGGGACTCAAAAACAACCGCCTCTAAACAAAACAGCTGTGGATCATTCAGTTTAAGGGATGTAAACTTTTGAACAGGGTCAGTTTTCTACATTCAACTACATATTTTGTATTGTCTTCTGGAATATACATATTCAATATTGTGTGCATTTGCAAAAACTAATATACATTATATATATATATATATATAAAATATACACACACACTTGGATATGAAATATTTTATTAATATAATTATTATATAAATGTTTGCAATAAGAGAAGTCTTTCAACATATTGATAAAGTATTTGTGACTAATTATGAAAATAATTGTTTATTTTCATAAAATAAAAATAATTGGTATAATGTGAAGTACATTTGTGTTGTGTATAAAATTTTTGGTATTTGTAAATATTAACCATGATAGAGGGGATGTATCCTAATAGCATAACATTTAACATAACATGACATAAAACATGAAAGTTGAGTCTCTCTGTTGAGCTTTTCATGTGGCACATTGAGCTGCAGCCTATGAAGAGCACACAAAGAGAGTTGCATTTGACAGCTGCTCATGCAGGAAGTACGTATCAGAGCAGCTTACCAAGTTTGGGGAAAACAAACAAACAAACAAACAAAAGCTGCCATCAATGAGACACTGCTTCTTTCTGTAGTTTCATGAGCCGTTCGCCCTGAAGACTCACATCACCCTACTGGTTCTAAGAGGTACTGCATGCACTCTACTGCTAACACCATCCTTTACATGATACATGCGGCTCACACCACCGAGGACCAAGTTTGAGGACGGCAACATGAAGACGAGCATGTGCTATTTATCACAGATACATCAATAAGTGCATTAAGACCCCAAATGTAAAAGCAATCTGAAAAAGCAGCACGGGGTGAAAAAAAAGGATTTGCTGCTTTGGACAGAATGGTGCCAAGCTCATCAGGAATTTATATAACCGCTGAACATTGGTTTCCCTCCAAAGCCTTCATAGAGACAAGAGGGTAATGAAGCACAATGTGACAGGGGAGCATACATAAGTGTTCCTAACATCCACGCCACGTGCTCGGGAAGCCCTCCTTTTGAATCGACAGTTACGGTGCCTCTAGTCTGCGTTTTGGGGTCTGATCTCCCGCAGGACTAATGATCCATGTGAGTCACTGCTGATCCGTTACCATGACAACCCTGAAAGCCATTCAGAGATTAAAGTAGCATGTGTGTGTGTGTTTTCCTGTATGGGGGTTGGTGAAGATACGAGTGGGAGAGTTTAAGACAAGTGAATGAGACATCGCAAGAAGAGTAGGAAGAGTGTGTGTTGTGTGGGCAGCACAGAAACCCGCCGATAGCTTACCATCCAAACCATTGTGCTGCTCGTAGCTGCGCTTGCCCAGGATGGTTGGGGAGCCGTTGTTGAGGATGGGTGTGGATTTGATGGGCGTCAGGCTGCCTGTGGAAATGGTGGCTCCTCGTGGAGGATCTGATTTGGGTGGGCAGGGGTGGGCCTCTGGTTTGACAAGACATGATTAAAATGGGTCTGCATTAAAATGCACAAATATTTTGAAGGAAAGGCAGCTTTACTCACCCAGATATCGAACCACGGACTCTAGAGGCTTCCTTACTGTCTGTTTTAGAGATGGAGGCTTTTTGGACATATCTGGCAACCTGACCACACCTGAAATATGTAAAAACAGCAACGCCATTAAAATTGTGTATTCTAATTAGGTTCAAATGACCTTGGTAATTCAGAACAGGGTCAATACTGGAAAATTGTTATCAAGAAAAAAATAACCTAATTATAAATCATCTATGAAATCAGTCCTGTGGTATAGCCTAAATACAGAAACATGAAGGGGAAATATAATAAATGACAAAGATCCCTAAAGATTCTCAATACTGTGAATAAAATAAAATAAAAAAATAAAAAAATTAAATTAAAAAAAATATATATATTATAATAATAAAAAAAATACAATAAAAAATATAAAATAAAATAGGTTTATGAAATGGTTAAGGTTGTAAAATTAAGTTCAGGTTGTGACCTGAATATATAGTACTGTGCAAAAGTCTTAGGCCACTAGTATTTTCACCAATTAAAAAAGGTTTAAGTCGGATATTTCTATATTTTGTGGTAGCGTGACTCTGACAACAGCCAGTGCTCCACACAGAGATCTGATCTGATCATCATCGGTCTGTCTGGAATCACATGAAGAAACAGAACAAACTGAGACAGACTCAATCCAGAAGAACTGTGCCAACATCTCCAAGATGAAGAAAAGAGATAAGAGAAGATAAGAGAAGCATTTATTAATCCTGAAGGAAATTGTTTCTCCAGTGGCTGCATATAAAAAAACCTACCTGGAAAGCTACAGTACTGTTCAAAGTTTTAGAAACTCGTGTAAAAATGCTGTAAAATAAGGATGCTTTCAAAAATGCCATAAATAGATTTAATTTATCAAGCTTTTGGTAAAGCAGCTTGTGTTCCGAGGTATACCAATTGTTTTTCAGGCAGCTTTCCAGGTAGGTTTCTTCATCTTGGAAGCGTTGCCACAGTTTGCACAGTTGCTTTTGTTTATATCTTTATTTAAAGTTTATATTTTTGAAACCACATGCAATGAACAAAAATCAAAAACGTAGTGTTTTAAAATATTTATATATAAAAAAAAAAATTATATAAACCAGAATTTAATTAAATTAAAATAATTCAGTTCCACAATAAGAAATAGCATTAGAGCAAATCAAAGTTGAAATAGTGCATCCATGTCTCACAGCAGATACTCACACTCTGCTTTGATAGCGGCAGTGTTGACGGGTATGTACGGGTGTCTGGCCACATATTTAGATCTCAACAGGTCCTGGCAGACGCGTCGAGCCGCTTTCGTCAGCTGAGACGTGTGCAGGTAAAAAGCCTGTCTGGTCTTAACAGCAAACTTTGGGCTTCCGCTGTGCCTCATGGGCAGACCGTGAGGACTCTGAACACAGACAGCGAGATGAAAGTCAAGTCCTGGGTGACAGTGAAATCTAAATATTGTATTTAAATTCAAAGTCCATGAATTTCACTTTCTAAAACATCCTTTAAACATAAATGAAAGACAAAGTTTCGCTCATTCAGGGCATTCATTTAACAGTCACAAAGAGGCATAATAAAACAGAATTGCACAGCACAAGAAAAAACAGACTAAATAAAAAGACTCGGGGGGGGGGGGGGGGAGAGCAAGAATTTAATGACAAGAATT
>JAUMHR010000072.1:14344990-14357253 GCA_032361145.1 Enteromius fasciolatus | reverse complement strand
GTCGACTACTAAATTAGTTGTCGACGAATTTTGCCGTCGACTCTTAGTCGACTAGTCGACTAGTCGTTGCACCCCTATCACCCAAAAATGAAAATTTGATATTTATTTGCTTGCCCCCAGGGCTTCCAAGATGTAGGTGACTTTGTTTCCTCAGCAGAACACAAACGAAGATTTTTAACTTTAACCGTGGCAGTCTGGTAACGTTAGTCATTTAATGGAAGTGGATGGGCACCAAACCTTTCAAAGTAAAAAAAAAACATGCACAGACAAATCCAAATTACACTCTGTGGCTCTGTGGATGATACATTGATGTCTAAAGACACGAAACGATCGGTTTTTGTGAGAAACTGAACAGTATTTATATCATTTTTTACCTCTGATAGACAACCATGTCCAAACCGTCTCGGGCTCGTGCTCAGCATGAAGCGCGTTCCCGATGTGAAAAAACCAAAGGCACAGCAGATGATTCACGCAACAGATCACTTCCGGCGTATGTGTATCCTACGCCAAAGTGCGTACACAGGGAACGCGCCCGAGACGGTTTGGAGATGGTTGTATATCAGAGGTAAATACTGTTCAGTTTCTCACAAAAACCGATCGTTTCGTATCGTCATGAGCCACAGGGTGTAATTTGGATTTGTCTGTGCATGTTTTTTTTTACTTTGAAAGGTTTGGTGCCCATCCACTTCCATTAAATGACTACCAGACTGCCACAGTTAAAGTTAAAAATCTTCGTTTGTGTTTTTTTCATTCTCATTCTCAAAATTCATTCTCAAAATTTTCATTTTTGGGTGAACTATCCCTTTAAAGTTGGCGTATATACACAAAAATTGTTCATCCTGGCCTCTTTCCATTATATAAATTGTGGCAAAATGGTCAAAAATAAAAAAAATGGTACACTGTAAAAAAAAAAAAAAGGTTTTTCTTATTTAATATCTTGAAATATCCTGAAAACAAGATCAATGCGCATTATCAGTAAAATGGCAGCAGCTGTTAAGTTTTGTTCTGAAGAGAAGCAGAGAGAATTTAGTTAAGCTTATAAATTAAACATTCATATTACATTTATTTTTCTGACAAGTGTGTCTTGTTTTAAATATAATTATATATTCTCCTCAAAAACAACACAAAAATGCTGAATAAGAAATGTTTTTAGAACTCAAAGTCCTCACACGAGATCCTGAATTTGAACTTATTAACTCTTATTGGTGTATTTAATGCCAGTTACACTTTAATAACTTTTAAGGACTATTAGCTCTATTCTTAAATAAATGTTTTTGGGTCACTACGAACGAGTAAAACAAGGAAAACTCTAATCGCCTGATGAATCCCTGAGAGAGCTGGCCGTCTACCTTCCATCACCAAATAACAACGACGAACCTGTTCATCCAGAAAGGTCAAGCTCACTCCACCCTTGAGTCTGACGTTCTCCACGAACTCAAAAGAAGATTTACATGAGTCAGACATGACCTGGCCAGGACTTCAGGTTTGTAAGTAGGATACGGGCCGATGTGGTGGTTTAAAAGGGCAGCCTTATTCTGTACAGAGTACATCGATTTCACAGCAACTTCCGAAATAAAAGTGGCCATGATCCTCATTAAATGGATCTATTCACATGTATAGATGACTTGACAAAAAATACAAGCCCTTGAGCAAAATCAAGATTGAGTCGATCTTCAATTGCTCTCTGCTGAATTGGTAGCGATGAGAGAGTGGCGTGAATGAACGAGGGGTTAATACTCTCCTGTGCTAGGGATCCATTAGGCCAGAACATGAAAAATACTGAAGGGAGCCGGTATGTGTGTGAGATGTGTGACTCACGCACACACTAATGAGAGAGAACACCACAGAATGAAGCGCATCTTTGATATAGACAAAGCTTTTTGTAGGCTACCTGATGTGTGTCGCGGGCAGAGACTCCAGCTGTCTGGAGAGGAAGAGCTCTCTGTGTCTCAGCTGATGCTTCTGTTTCTCTGGGAGATCCACCATCTCTGGGTTCTCCATCTCCTCTTCCATTTCTCCTAAAAGTCAAAAGAAAAAGATTGACTTTATTTGGCAACCCATATGGTCTAAATTATTAGTTTTACAGATGTGATGCTGCATGCCAATGCTACTTGGCTTTTTAGTTAGTATTAAAATAGTAAGCGCTTTTAATATTGGCCATTTATTGGTTATTGGCCATAATATAAAAATTATAAATAGCATCGAAGACCGAGTTCGCTTGATTCTTATAGGTTTCAGATATTTCTAAATGAATTCACACAATATTTATTCAGCATGTAATATTGACATGGTGGTGGAAATGGGTACTATGGTTCAAATCCAAAACACTTTCTCATGCTTCCACACGTGGGTTGCCAGATTGAGGACACGCAACAGGAATGAGCATAATCTATAACGGAAGAGAACAGTGATTTGATGTAGCCGTATTTTAAAACGTTTCTGGTCAGAGAGTTTTTTTAGATGGCTCCCAAGGTTCTTTAATTCAAGTAGAATCTGTGATCGCTGTCTTTTTCACCAACTGGCAACCCAGTGTGTAAAAATACTATTGCGTTAAATGGCCTCATCGGCATTTATGCATTTAATTTTTATTGCAAAAATTACATTTTGCACTGCATTTGTGTCTTTCGCGGTCTAAAAATGTGCTCAGGTTTAAAGTTAGGTTTTCTGACTTTTAAAAAAATGTGCTTTGAGATCTTTTTTCCCCTCATTTCTTTGCCCTGCATCTTACAATTTTAAACAACAATGCCTTCTGTGTCAACGAACCCTAAGGCACACAATTGCTATTGATCAAATTTGAATAGATAAATTTGTGAACCACTGTCCTAGATGAAAACTTTCTAAAACTTGAATATGAAGGACAGACTCTGCAAGAGCTGAGCATTCTTCATGGTTTTCACTCTTTTTAATCAATTCATTTTCATGACTTTAATATATGCAGATTTATCCAAGCTTGGCATAACTACAAAAATGTCAAATCGAAATGCCTAATATTTACTAATTTAGATGACCTTGAGGTCAAAAAAAAAAAAAAAAAAACACAATAAGACCTGTTTTTTCAAAAGAAAAGAAAACAATTAAGCAGTGAATAAAATATCTTGGATGTTTGCTGAGGCCCCGTAGTGGATCCTGACCCCTCGAGTTGAGAACCATTGATCTTCATACAGGTCTTCTATTGATTAATATACATGTACCTACCTATATTTCTATTTACAGCAACAAACAAGTGAAACCTTGGGGCATTCAAACCAACAGAGCCTAATGCATCAGATTTGGAAAGGAAAGGAAAAGGAAAGGACGTGACATGTGGCCAGGTATGGTTTCCCATACTAGGAATTTGTGCTCTGCGTTTAACTCATCCAACTGCACACACACAGCAGTGAGAAGTGAACAACCACACACACCATGAACACACACCCGGAGCAGTGGGCAGCCAATGCTGTGGTGCAGCGAAGTTGGGGGGACTGCGCCTTGCTCAAGGGTCTCGGTATTGAAGGTGGAGAGAGAGCTGGGTATTTACTCTCCTTAACTACAACCCCTGCCGGACCTGGGACTAGAACCCGCTCCCTTCTGGTTACAGGCCAGACTGATATGCCAAGGTAAACTAACAACATGATTAAACCTTCTACCCGCTACATGAGATTTGTCATACATAATCATATTATATCACACTACATGGGCCACGAAAACCTTATGAATTACATATGATACTAAATAATTAAAATGTTTGCAATTATTTTGTTTATCTTTTTGTATAAAAGGTTAAAAATAGAGGAAGAAGAGGTCTCTCCTGACATACCCCACATATATGTGCTGTATGGAGGCAGAGTGCGGCGGAGAATGATAAGTGGGAGAGAGAAGAGAAGCGAGAAGGAGGGAGAGAAACCAGCGAGCGTGCTTCAATTCATTTGGAGTTTCATTAGCGAAAGAGAGAGAGACAGATGGAGATACATGAAGATGGAAGGAAAGGCAGCAGAACAAAAAGAATCAAGGGATTTTCCAAAGAAAGACGTTTGTGTGAAATCAATAACTAGTCCCTCTTCTTCCTCACCCTCATGCCACTGCTTTCTAGCGGTCACAAGTCATCTGGTTTTATCTTGCTATGAAGAAATCTGAAACTACGATGGTCACTTTACAAGCGCTGCACATGAGTAACCGTCCTATTACAGTATCGACAACCTCTGCTGAGATGGAGCCTGAAACAAAGAGAGTGAATAGGATAAGATGACGCGAAAAACAGAACGAGCGAGAGAGGAACAGCCCTGTGGCTACGCGCAGCCTGCCGCGTCCTTGAGAGCCGTCGAGAAGAGAGGAGCTGAACTCAGTAAACTCCGCTTGTAGTTCTGAGAGAGAGAAAAAAAGCCAATCATCTGGCCCTGCACCCCCTGCCTATACTCAACAAATTACCTCTCCATTTCACCCGTCTTAACCAATTATCAATTATTGATGAATGAATCACCTTACCAGGTGGAGGGGGAAGAACAGAAGAGGAGGTCGAGCTGAGAATCCAGAACCATTTTTACTCACAGCATCTGTATTTTTAACGAGACGTTAGCGGTTTCTGCATTCGTCTGTTGATCTTGAAACTATGGAAGCTTAAACAGACTAAATTTGTTGGGTTGGAATTAGAGCTAAACGAGCACTGACAACCATATTTACACAATTTCTGTACAAAATGGTAATGCTTGTCCATGCGAAACTAGGGTGTTGTGGGTGGTTCCTGACGGTTGCTTTCTGGTCCAAGACGAAAGAGTCCACCCTCGTATGTCTATGATATTCTGGTCTCTAGATACGACTCTCTGCAAATCTATGAGATTTTTTAAAATGGTTTTATCATGTGCCAGATTCATTTTCTTGTTGTGCATCCAAAAAGTAATAGCACATCTTTATTCAACACTCTTAAAAATAAAAGCACTTAAAAGGTTCTTCACAATGATGCCAAAGAACAATCAGGTCAAAGGTTCTTTAAAGAACTCTCTTACCTTTTTATAATTTGAAGAACCTTCATTTGACAAAAAGAAGCTTTTGTGAAACAGAAAGGTTCTTCAGATGTTAAACGTTCTTTTTGGAACCATTTAGACAAGAAAGGTTCTTCTATGGCATCGTGAAGCTCCTTTGTTTTTAAAAGAGGGAACAAACCAAACGATTAGTGTAAAAAGGAACAAACCAAGTGGATGTGGGGGAAAACAAATAAGCATAATTGAAACCGAGGTAGGGTTGGGAATCTAGAAATCCCGTTCTGCTCATTTACAAAAAAAAAAATACTGGATTTTCTGGACATTGGATTCTGGTAAGTGTTTTTCAACGTTGGATTCTTGCACTAATGTAGACAGAACGCTGTACTAAAACACTCTGACAACTATTTCTGCACCACTGTTCACCAGTGGCACTGCAGCACTACTCAATCTACCACCATAGCAAAAGAAGTTTTAACAAGAGATGTGAAGTTGCAGTCTGAAATGAATCTGATGAAAGACGAGATGGAGAAATTTCTATGTGAAAGCATTTCGAATGTGTTATTGCTGCTGGGGGCACACACAAAATAAGAGAAAAAAACACTTTCTGAAAACGAATATTTTGAGTCAACAAAAAAGTTTGGATCCATCTTTTTTAGTTATGGTAACCTCTAGTTAAATTATGTAAAAAAAAAAACAACATTACAGAAACTTAATTTGTAGGATATAAACAAATAAAGCAGATAATCCAAAAAAGTTGTTACCAATTTATAAAATAATTGAGTTGTGGTTCTGGAAGCAATTCATATGATCTATTTGAATTGAAATGAACAGTCAGCATAGCACATGGTCAGAGTAACTTATTTAGCGTGTACATTTGATGAACAAGTAAAATATTAGTTGTCATTGGCATTGCTCATACGTTCAGTGTAGTGTACGCTCTCATAGAGCCACCCACTACACAACCACAAGCTGTTAAATTAAATATAACAGCTTAGAACAGTAAAATGTTTTCCCCTTTACTGAAAAGACATGAATGATTTCTAATGTCAACATTGATTCTCACTTTACTATCCTATTAAAAGCATGCGAGATCTAGAAATTCACTGCCAAATTTTGTTGTCAAAACAAATACAAAACAGTTACTGCAACTTAGAAAGGAAAAATATTAAGTTTTTTTTTTGTATTTTATACACCGTATTGAGCTAATGTATTACATTATGATCAAGATTAGTATTCAACAGAGCATATCAAAGTACTGATGAATCTGAATTTTTGACGTTTTTGGTGTAATAACAGGTCCCTGAATTTCATTTTAGATTTTGTCCAATTAACAATGATTCTTCATATTGTTTTACACAAAAAACAAGCACAGGTTACATCAATACTGTTGTACAATACTGTTAAGTCAATACTGTGAGTCCTGAATCAGTATGAAGTAGTTAACGGATACACTTTCACATTTTTTAATGAAAAAAAAAGGGGGGGAAAAAAAAGTATCCTAACCAAAATATTATTGTTTATACACATGTACTTAAAACATTTTCTTTCAAAAAAATACTGTTGTTTTTACTTTCCATTCTGAAAAAGTTTCAGTTTCTTTAAAAAAAAAAAAAGAAAAAAGAAAAAGAAAAAAATGTTGCATTCTTGATCAAAAAATGTAATAAAGAGATAAATAATACAGCCATGGAGAGCATGAGAGACTTTTTTCAAGGAGACTTAAAACCCAAAAACAATAATTAACTGCATCAGAATGAACCTTATTAGTCAGAACCTTATTAGTCGCCTCCTTAAAAAGTCTGTACAGATCTGTGTCATATCCGGAGGTCCAGAGACCGATTTCATTCGCCCTCACATGCACACACACACTATAAGCAATAGGCACAGCCTTTATAAGGACACTCTAAAGCTTCCATCGAAAAACTGTGGCCACAAAAACACACACCTTCGCTTTGTATGTCACATAAACCTAAACCACGCATAACCTTTCTGTTGATAAGGACATGAGAGGATACGGAGATGAATTCCAGTGCCTTTTTCCGACCGCAGTTTGTTTGTTTTGCCCTTCCAATTCAGGAAGAAATGTAAAACACACAAAACAGAGCTCGCTCTGACAGCCGTGACTCAAAGCTGTTGCGCTCGGCACAGAGAGGTCGAGCAAAAAGCACAAACAAGTGAAGCGGCTGAGGCAGACGAGAGAGGTGATTCCAGTGAGTAGTTCACAGCAGGGCCAGGTCTCTCTCTCGGCACACATGGCGCCTCGCTGCCTCATGCTCTCAGGGCCCAGCGAGGCGGAGCCAGCATCACAGAGAGCAAAATATTTAATCTGTGAGTCACAGCACCCGCACGCTGCTGACTCCTCCAACGCTCAAGTCAAGTTTACACACCACAAGCTCTGCTGGGTTGTATTAAGTGTCAAAGAGCACTAGAAAGTAGATTTTGACAAGTTCTGGAGAAAGCTAGAGTGTTACTTGCCCATGCAGAACTCAGAAAATAAATAAATAATTATAGACAGATATGAGAAAATAAAATTAACAATTGAAAACCGAAACGAAAAATATAGAAAAAAGATCATAAAAAATGGTTTCATTAAAAAAAAAGAGATAATATAATAAAAAGAATTTTGCCAAAACATAAATATAGATAAATAAATTAATAAATGCATGGATTAAAAAAAAAGGAAAAGGATAAATGAGAACAGAAGTAAAGTAAAGAAAAATACCTAGAAAAAGGAAAAGGATAAACACAGAAAAAAGAAGTTAAAGAAAAAAGAAAGAAAGGAAGTTACTACAAATAAAAATAAAAAGATAAGAAAATTTAAAAACAATGACGGAAGGAAGGAAGGGACAAGAAAAGAACAAAGAAAACAATTAAATATATAATCAAAACAAATAAATTAAATCAAAACATACATGCATATAAAAGGAAATTAAAAAATTTAAAAAACAGTGCATGAAGGTAGGATGGAAATTAAAGAAAATAAAGAATACCAAAAAAATAAATAAATTAGTAAAAAAAAAATATATAAATGTATATAAATAAAGCTAAAGTTAAAAACTTTAATACATTTATTAAAGAATAAAGAAAAAAATAAATAAAAAAATGAATGCATGAAATATAAGAATAATACCCATTTTAATTTGGGGTTAACTATTCCTTAAATGCACATATTTAGGCATTTGAACAAAACACTAACCCTAAACACGTACAACAGCAAAAGTGATGCTAGCAAGCAGCACTAATAATACACAATGGGCCGAGGCACTGCCTCTAGCTCTCGCATGAAAGCACATAAGACCACCTCTAGCCAACACTTGTGTCTTCCCTCTTCTCATTGGTTAGTCTTCTCCCTCATCCTCCCTTCACTTGATGACTTTTCTTTTCCTTACGCTCTTCCACTCATTCTTCAACTCCCTTTCCCTTTTCCAAAGGCAAAGACAGGATGTAGCCCACACCCATGTGGTGAACGACCATTCCTGCCATGCATTTTTCACATATTGCAAATGTCTGAAGGTCCACGGAGAGACTGCTGGCATTAAGGAGAGGTCCATAACACACACACACACACACACACACAGAGAGAGAGTTCCTCTTGACTGCATCTGTGTGGTCCACATGAACAAATAGGCTTCACGCTTTCAGAATCAGACTTGTGTGTTGCAGACCGAAGCAGAAATCTCTTTTATACGCATAAGCACCGTGTCTAACCCCCGTACTTACAGACCTCTCAGATACCCCTCTGTTGATAAATCTCTACAGCAGCCATTTTGGAAGAAGGTTCTGCTCACAGCGGGAACAGATTCTCTTTTAAAAGACTCACAACTACAGTTCATTCAAGAGAGGAGGATGTTTTAAAGGCTGTCATTCATCTAAACATTACATAATGGCCGACACAAATATCTAGCAGCTTTTTGCCTGGACCTCTAACGAGATTTAAAGGATTAGTTCACTGCAGAATGGAAATTCTCTATCATTTACTCACCCTCGTGTCTTTCCAAAACCACTTCCTAAAAAGAAGGTATTCTGAAAAATGTCCAGGCTGCTCTTTTCCCATCTAAAGAAAGTGAATGGGAAACTACGCTCTCAGAAATAAAGGGCACAAAAGCTGTCACCTTTTCAGAAGGTACATGTTTGTACCTTAAAGGGTCTGTTTTGGTACCCTAAAGGTACATATTAGTACTTAAAGTGTACATATTTGAACCTAATAGGTACAAAAGTAATCTAGTATCTTCGTAAAATTACAGTTGAATGCTGCAAAAATATCTTAATTTGTGTTCAGAAGCTGAATGGAGGTCTTATGGGATTAGAACGACATGAGGGTGAGTAATTTTTGCATTTTTGGGTGAATGATCCCTTTAAACAAAAAATAGAAGGTTTTGGCTCATACCCCAAAAGTTTGTACCCCCAAAACTTTACCAAATGAAAAAAGGATCTGTGTGATAGCTAAAACTTTACATGTACACTCTAGGGACATCAGAAACTTATTTTACATCTTCTAAAAAGTGGGCATCATAGGTGGTTCAACACAATGAATCTAAATGAGAAATTGATAACAAATGTAGTTAAAAATTAATATTACAAAGAGACTCAAGACTGAATGAAAGAAATGTGCAGCATCAGCACATTAGTGGTGTTCTGATAATGAGAAGACGTAGAGAAGCAAACATGAATGTGATTAAAATCAGCCTGCTATTAAAATAACTGAGCACACAACCACATCCATACACACACAGGTTTCCCCAACTGTGTGTGGTAATTCGCCTATAAACGCTTAAATCAGACGACAGTAAAAAATAGTCTTTATGTTGTATTGATTTATGTCATCGTGAAAATAATATGCTATCAATTTACAATATCTATATAAGTGACATTCATTTTAAAGAATTTTAAATAAAAGTCAAAATGTCTCGTATTAAATAAACACCATCTGGTCTTATTTATGACGGCATTTTAGTGCCACCAAAAAATAAATAAATAAATAAAACTATGAGATTGAAGTTGTAATTTTCTAGAATAGAGTTGAAACTATGAGAATAAAGTCGAAATACTATGTGAATAAATTCAGCCTATATTGGGAGCACTCGGAGATATTCCAAAATGCCAGTTTTATAGCGAAATACAAACAATATTACAGCCTGACATACACTGACTTTTAAACTAAAGCAATTTCAGCTATAAGCCAATAATTTTCCTGTTTACGAGCCTGTTTTCCCATGCCTTCTGCGATGTGCCTTCCCCTTTATATCTTGCTATACACTTGAAACAAAGAGGAAAAACACATTAATTTGAAAGCTGAGCTGTTTTATATCAAACGCAACAAAGCAGAACATTACTGAGATTGTTGAGTGTCTGGCATGCTACAAATAATGAATATAAGACATTAAATATACCCAAACATTTACTGTATTATCGGCTACCATGAATAAAACCGCTTGTGAATAGTCAAACGAATGTCGACTGAGTGTGTGAGCTGATGTTAAGATAAAAAGTTGTTCCTGTTCAGCCTTTTAATAAATATCATATTCTTGACATTAGATCTCATCCCAGTAGGATGAAGCGGCTAATATTCAATACTCAAATATGCCTAAATTCCGGTGGCCTTCTCTCAACCCGGGTCATCTGCAAGCGCACTATACTAAATATTATTATTATATTAATTCTTAAAACATTTCTACTTTATTCTCATAGTTTTTTATATTTTTTGGTGTGTGTGTGTGTGTCACTAACTATCGTACATTTATATTAAATTCTTACCAAAAAATTTAAATAAACACAAATTTTAATTAAAACATATTATTCCCATTTAAGCTGACAAAGGATTTGTAGGCAAGAAAAAATATCTACCAACACTATTAAAACCTAATGTGCCTTAAACTTGTAAAGAGATGCATTCTAGAAAACAAAAACTGAAATCTAATAAACGATCACTTGAGATAGAGACACTATATTGTAGCTCTATGTGATAACAGACACCGGGCGGATGTCTCCGGAAACAAATTTCAGGTTTGGTGAGCTGATAGTGGGTGGCCATTGTGGACAGCAAACAAACTGGAAGACAGCTGCCTAGGAACACTCCCAACACAAAGGCTTCGAAACAGTAAGCAGCAAAATGATGCTGCCTAATAAGGTGCTAAAATACCTTATTTTAGGATTTATCTGTAGAAGGTTTATGTAAGTAGTACACAAGGCAAAAGCAACACTTTTCATTATTCAGTTGAATAGTTAAATGGTCAAGCTGGCATGATATGAAAATTAATTCCATCTAAAATACATTTTGTGAATGTATTTCATACATCTTATTGTATTATAGAATTCATAAATTAAAAAAAAAAATAAAGATTTCTCTTTAATGATGTATCCCAGACTTTTTCCAGTCCTTCAGTACACTTAAACCACAAAGCTCCACAATCGACCGAAAGCTCACGTTCAGTTTTGAAGCTCAGAATTCAACCAACAACAATGGATGGATATCATATAATATCATTTCATTTCAATGATGGGGAAGAAAATGCTTGTTTGTTCAAAATTAAACTCCACAAAGTAAGCTACTTTTAAATTGAGGGCCCCATGAAATCCATTTTCCCCATTACATTGTGTTATTTTATTATTTTTATTATTATTATTAATTATTATTGTTTTTTTATATACACACACATACATATACATATACATATATATATATATATATATATATACACACATATATATATATATACATAAAATATATAATATACATAATATAATATAATATATATATATATTTTTTTTTTTTTTTTTTTTTAATTGTGTTAATACAATACAATTAACACAATTTAAAACAAATCATCAAATATTGAGTCTAAAGAAATTAATAAAGCAATTTCAATAATATTTTAAAATTTAACCAACTTAATATAAATTCACAACCAAACACAGCATTATTTTTTTTAAATAGATGTTGCACAAAAAAAACTTTAGCATACAATAGTAATATTTCTGTCATAACTTTTCATGTAAACTCAATGCTTATTTTGGCGGTTTGATCTGTCAGTTTCAGTATGCGTTTGACAGTGGTTTTCGTTAAACTAAACTGTGAAAAGCTGATGGTGAAATGGTGAAACAGCACTGAAGATGAGGTTCATGGGAATTTGCATATAACATCAAAATGAAAGAAAAAAAACAAAAACAAAAAAACAACACTACCCGTCAAGTGTGTTTAAGTTCATGGGTCCCACTTTATATTAAGTGTCCCTAATACCTGTGTACTTTCATAGTAACTAGATGTGTATGTAGTATGTAACCACAGTGTAAGTACACACCGGTACATAGTAT
>JAUMHR010000072.1:14322688-14337783 GCA_032361145.1 Enteromius fasciolatus | reverse complement strand
TTGCTTATCCCTTTACCTGCACATTTTAAATTCTTTCCACCAAGCTACATCAAACCATTTTCAATCATCAGTTGCTGTCTGCCTTCTAAAACCTTCTATTTAGCGATCTAAATCCATAATGTGACTTGGGCTGAACAACAGTCTGCAACACACACTTGGCGTCATTGGATTTCACACACATGTAAAAGAAAAGCTAACTTTTATGCACAAGCTACGTTTGATACTTTTTCTCTATGTCTAAATGTTCACTCCTTGCAAGTCTAACTTACATTTTACAATGCAGGAACTGTAACTAGAGATATGCTAGTTATAAATACAGTAATCATTACTTTATTTAGGCAGAATAAGTTTGTTGTGGTTTCCAAGCTCATTAATGTTAACGTTAACAGTTTTCCACTGATAGCTTTGTGATTAGCTAGTCTATGATGAGCCACAATTTAGCAATGGATAACGTCCTACTGCAAATTGTAAGACATACAATTTCAATATAATATGAAGAGATGATACGTCTCATTGCTATAACTGTCAAGCTATTAAAGAAATACTTAGGTCTCACTGTCAAAAGTTAAAGGGACAGTCAGTCAGCTACACTGTAACAACGTAACGTAATTACTAGCTAATTCCGCTTCACTCTCGGCTTATTTAACAGCAGCAAAACTGGACATGATAGTCACAAATAAGAGAACTGATGGGGATGTTCTTTTAATTTCTGCCTGCCAATAAATCGGTCGGGCTCTAAAACCCTCAAAAGGGAATCGTCATGTTTTGTGGTCTCCAGCAAGTTTAGGAAAATGTCAAATGTATTGTTATTATAAAATATAAAATGTATTTTTATTTTTGCAATTGTCTTTTGCTGTCTGAAGGATCGAGTGTACAGCTTAGTTCGGCTATGTAACTGGAGTGTTGGGATTTCCAGAACTTCAGGACCTAAATAAAAAGTTAAAACCCCCTGACATTCACAGTCCTGAATCTTCCATTCCATCCGAGCTTCATTCAGCCATTTGTGCCTGACTGTATCTATTAGCGTTTATGCGTAAGACACGTACCACACCTGCTTATTTAATGAGTACAAGTTCTACCAGAGGCCTCCCAGTCTGGGGAAAAACACGACATGGAGTCAGAAGCTCATACAGAACCTGGAAGAGAAGCTTGCAGAAGACCTGGAGGCATCACCGCTGTCTCTCACAGCTTCTGCCAACCCTCCTGCCATCACCGGCTGCCTGCGCCCACAGCGATTGCTGTGCCCCCATCCCCCCACCAATCAGCACGCGACACAGCCGGTGACATCACAGTGCAGTCAAATTTCCTGTGATCCAATCCGTGCATGTTGCCGAGCCTTACTCAGACTGAGGGTGAAAAAGAGAGTGAATGAGTAAGAGTGAGAGAGAGAGAGTTAAGTGTGGGGAGTCTAAACAGGCCAGAGAAAGTTGAGAGGAGACAGACAAAGAGCTAGACACGCCAAAAAAGTATTCGAATTAATGAACAAAAAAAACAAAAAAAAGTGTTGTTTTTTTTTGTTTGTTTTTTTCAATATTCACAATCTTGTCGACCTCATAAAATCAAAGAAATCGTACAAGCACACAATCAGGCTGGACTTCAGAAAGTGTTGGCTGCCCTGCCCTGACTCTGTGGCCCAGCCGTTGCAGAGACCCCAGCCTGCACAGGTCCTCCGAGTGCACAGAGGCCATTCAATCCCTGTCTTAGGACAATCAGACCAGGACCCACGAGACATCCGTTACTATGGCAATACCAGTTAATTCAAGCTTATGCGCCAAACACATACACAGAGCATTAGTGCAGCTCTTAGGTTATTCTTGCTCTCTGCCTCCGGCTCAGGGATTCGGGTTATACAACACCTTCTCCAACTATACAGAACTACTGCTTGTCTTTCCACCTAGGACAAAACAGTGATGGGCCCGGGATGCACAGGACACCAAAACCTGCTGCCTTTAAACCATTTTTTAAAAAATGTTTAATTTTGTCCCAAGACCCCGATTATTTCTGAATTTCATATGCACTGATCTCTCTGCTATGCAGTTGACAGAAATCCACCATAGCGATGGAGAGCTTTAATCCCTGCACCTTGGATTAATTTAATGAATCTTTGCTAAATGACAGTATTCATTCATTTCCTAAAGTCTCACTGACCCCAAACATTTGAACAGTGTATACACATACACTGCTTTTTTGAAGGATTATTTACTTCCAGGACAAAAATTACTCACCTCCATGTCATCCAAGATGTTCACGTCTCTCTTTCTTCAGTGCAAGGTTTTTAAGAAAAAACATTCAAGGATTTATCTCTATACAGTGGGCTTCAATGAGGATCATCGGGTTGAAGGTCCGGATTGCAGTTTCAAAAGGCTCTACTCGATCCCAGCCGAGGAATGAGGGTCTTATCTAGCAAACATTGAGTTTAATTTTGTCATTGTACATTACTGACACTGTATTCTCCAATTTCTTACTGTTAAGTGCTTTGACAAAATCTTTGTTAAAAGCACTATAAAAATAAAAGGTGACTTGACTACACTTCTTTGCAGAAGAAAACCTTACTTTGTTTTTGACTGCGAAAAGAACGACATGAACATCATGGGTGACATGGAGCTGAGATTATCATCAAAAATAATCCTTTTTAATCATTTCAACACAGAAGTCCCATGAAAGGCCTGTGTGTAAAACATGGGGAACATGTTGTCCAGCATCATTGGAGAATCTTTTAAGGAGCATCTCATGAGCTACGCTCAAAGCTAGGAAAGGCTGTACACATTCAGACAGACCATCTTTGGTCATTTTGGCCTGTTTTCTTGAGAGTCCCAACCCAAATGAGGTGTCAAGATATTATGTAAAATAAAAAAAAACTGCCTAACCTTTACACACGTCCTAGATTTTATAATGTTTTTTAGTGGACTAGTCTTCTAAGTAACCCAGCAACTGTTTTAAAAACATTTTTTGGATCAAATTTTGAGAAATGTTCAAATGTTCCCTGGCTCCTGGACCAGTACCAGCAACTTTTCAGCATAAAAGGAATATCAGAAATTTTTATTAAAGCGCTTAACTAGTCTCCAGACTACAAGAGCTATGGATTTCTGCAGTGATGTTTGTGTTTATATGTCTCTGTGGTTGTTTAGGCCAGACTGTTCTAAGGGAAAGAGAACAAGGCTTTGTGCATTAAATTGCAGGTTCTGTAATTGTCCCACCTACATATACTGTACACAAAGATCCCGACACAATGTCCACTATGTGACTAGCATTCAGCAGCAACCAATTTTTTTGTCCACGCTAAAAGCAAAAAAGCTGCATGAATAGACAAAAATCACAGCATATTTAATGATTAAAGTCAACAGCATGCTGCGTTTACTAACATTCAGTTTTTATTTAAAAGGATATTTAAAAGTAAAATAGGCTACTTGATTTTGGTATTTTATTTTATTCATGAGCAATTGATTAGATTGTAAAATCTGATCTTCCATTCCACAATGAAGCCTCGAACACAACCGGCATCAACTTTTGAGAAGGTTTTTCTTTTTCCCTGGAAGATGCTGAAGGTCAAGTTCAAATGTGAGAGCAAGAATCCCACTGGTTCAGTATGGAGTCTCAAAGCTTATTTATTAAATTGGCCATTTTGTCCAATACCGATATCATCTTTATTATATTAGCAGGGATTGAATCACTGCATTAACTTTTGGCAGGAATTTAAACTACACTGTACAACTGCAGAATAAAACAATGCCAAAATAGCTAATTGCTTAACAATAACCAATATCCCAAAAAGCTGACGACAGCCAAGGAGGAAATTTATTCAAAAGCAAAGCAATATTTGGTTTCTTTGAAATAACATGACCAGGATTGTGCAGCAGAAAATTAACGGGATCCATTTTGACTGGCGTGATTTAGACCAATTAGATCACACAACTGGTGAAACGTGACAAAAATAAACACCTGAAACATATCATTGGTCATCACAGTTATTAGGACAGATTTTACATGGTATTGAGCTTCGTAAGGTCATAAAGTAAGACACGGGGGGCAAACTCTGTCAGGGCAAAAAAAGCATAACGAGCAATGAATGAAAACTCCAGAATTAGTTTGCTAATAAAGCAGCAACTGCTCGCAGGCATTTTTAGTGCTAATGGATCAAGGGTCAAATCAATTTTGAAAAATCTATACGATTTAAACACTTTATCATAAAATAAAGCTACCGCAAAAGCAATGGCAGAAACTGGTTAGTTAGCAAATCCGCTGAGCATTTTCTCAGAAACAACACCATTCCTCTTCATCTCATTAAAAAGTCTCTGCCAACTGAGGAACTATTAAATAAATAATAATGTTGCTATTTTAACTGTCAATCACACAACTGTACTAGAGAGATATCTGCTCCTGGGGAGGTGCTTCAGGACTCCGCAGTGCTCAGAGCAGCCTGGACTAATGCTTTGCTCGGCAAACACAACTTGCACTTTCTCTAATGCCATCATTACCTGCATTTAAATATTACAGAACTACAATCCCTGTTGTCCTGTTTTAGACTCTATAAACACTGAACGCACAGGCCCGGGAAGAATCTGGGAACTTTCTTCTGTACCTTACGCTGTGTTCAAATTCTGTGGAATTGATTGTCAATACACATTCAGTTATGAGCAGAACTTTTTGAATAGCACATATAATTCTTTCAAACTTTATGCATCAATGAGCTTTATATGGCCACAATAAATAAATGGTAATGTATATTGAAGTCATGTTGGTTTCATATATTTGATCGATTACATAGTTTAAGAAAAGTTTATATATAATTATTAATTTTATTACTTAATTCTAATACATGTGAACAATCATATTTTATAAATATAAATTTATAATTATTGTAAAATTTTAACTATATTATATTATATCATATTATATTATATTACATCATATCATATTATATATTATATATATATAAATTTAAATTTATATATACATATAATACACTTTTTTTTTACAAATAGCCTACCAAATAATAAAAAACATTAATTACAGTTTTGGGTAGTCAAATTACATAACATTTTACAAACAGTAAGAAATTCTGACTACTTCTGCCCTCTACTTTACAAAAACCAGTAAGACTTAGAAAACACAATTACCTTAGGTTTAGCTTTTTTCCTGCATGTTGGTTGCACCATGATTTTGATTTGTCAGCCAATATCATTGAAATGTATCAAATTTTAATAAGCAGTAATGCAATTGTTACAATATTTGTTTTTAGGAAATAACAACAATAAAAGATATCAAACAAACATTTTTCTTTCTTTGATCCTGTCTCCATGTATCCTCACTCAGACAGTGACTGCACTCCAAAAACATCAAGTAACTTTAAATTCAGAAAATAATGAAGTCCATGCCAATCATAAAGTGTTGATTTTAAGTCACTGCATTATGAATGGCATTTTACAAGCATTTTGAACAGATTATACAAATGCTAGCACAATGAGCTCCCCATCTCTGACCCTTATTGAAAGTTCTGCAAGCACAGATTGATTTACAAAAGCTTCTAGACTCAAAACTTTAAAGCAACCACATCTTCCCCAAGGTTAATGGGGGAACAAATGGATTTTCAAACTACACCTCGTAATAGGCTACTGTCCCAGACAGAAAAATCTGAAATCCACTCGCTTTGTGGCCTCATATACATACATCCATGACCAACCGCAGGGAACACCCGCACGGATCAGACACATATTAGAGATGGTGAACACCTGGCAAAGCCTCCTAAACACCATATATCTCTGCTAACTGTGTCCTGCCCATTGGCTCACATTTCCCATTTAACCTGGCCCATCCCAAGTTCAACGCCACCAATCGCAATGCAACTCAGCCCATTTCCATCATTTCTGTGGCAGTTCATGGTGGTCTGTTTTGAATTTTTTTTCCCTCTGATTTTCTTGGCACATTTATTCTACGCTGGAGTCTAGGAGAAGCCTCCCTTCTGGGAGAAGAAAAGAGAGCCAGAGAAAAGCCGTTAGCTCAATGAGAGAGAATTCAGGCCGACTACCTTCTCCATCAAGTGTGAGGGAGGACAAAGGAGGAAAAGAACGCTAAGGCTTTGTTTCTCCCTCACAGGGCATTGTTTTAACCATTATGGCTCCGCTTCCAAATTCAATACCCCAAAATCCACTCAAAGCAAAACGATGATTGTATTGGAGGCATCAGGAGAATTCTGAGGGCTTCGGCATGGGAAGGTGCTTGGGCTGCTTTAACAAGATCCAAATTATAGTTGTGGCGCATTTCAGCAATCAGCTATTAGTATGGCTGCGCTAAGTGTAGGGCGCACAGCAGAGGTCTAACCATGGAGGTGGAAAATAGTGCAAAACTGGCTTCATTCCAATCCGAGGTTGGTCAGTGTGCTTCTTTTGGTCCACGCTAGAGCAATGAGAGAAAAAGAGAAATGGAAAGAGAGCACAGGAGATGTCGATATGTATCAGGTGATCCAGTAGCCAGAGGTATGGAGGCCCTTGGAGACTCTCTGCTGGATGGAGCGCCTGGGGCCATTTTCAGCCTCAGCAGCCAAAGATGTTGCAAACACGGGGAGGAGCGTGTAACAGAGTAACAGATATTTACGCAAGGATCTTAAAAGTCCTGAACGAATGCATTCACAAACCTGTGATTCATCTCTGTACAGGATATCCAGAGAGAAAAGAGGCTTGTTCAGAATGTGGTGCACTGCATACTGATTAGTACAGACCCAATACTGTTGTTTTTGGGGGGGGTTATGCATTATTTAAAGCTAACTATTTTTCAAACAGGGGTATGACACACTGTTGTCACATGGCCATGTGTAATTATATCTAATTTAAAACCTGAGAAAGATAAGAACATTTTAAAGGGATAGTTCACCTGAAAGAAAATGTATTTACTTACCATCATGTTATTCTTGAGCTTTTGTGTTTCGAACTGTGTTTTTACATAAACCCTAAATTAAATCTGTTCATCTTCAGAAGGATTTGATTCAACTGCCTAATTCATATGGATTACTTATACAATGTCTTGAGGAACTTTTTGAAGCATCAATATTTTGGTTGCATTGAATTTCAGTGGAAGGACAACATTTATGAGAGAATCATCTTCATCTTCCACAAAATTCTTATAGGTTTGCAGCAACACGAGGATGAGCAGATAATGACAAGATTTTTATTTCTGGATTAAAGATGGTAAAAAAGTTGGTAGATATTACTCAAGTTCATTTGTACCACTGCAGATGAAAAGTTAAGTCAAGTGCATTGCATTGCGAGATGGATACTGCATAATGGTATATTGCACTTTCACAAATATAGTAAACAACCCCAAAAATCCATAAATACGAAACATTTGAAAATGTTACACTTCATACATGAGACAAACGTTTAAACAAAAACATCTACGCACAATATAAGAGTTTAAGGACATCTGGGCTTCCAGGCAAGGAGATGTGTGAACAAGAACTAGTGTAAACTCACTTATATTGCTCCTGATCAAAGATCTGCTTTTCTTCAGGTTAGACCAAGTTCATCATCTCCCCTGCCTCAAGATTAACCTTCCGAAGCCAAACACTCTTATTATACCAATAATTACACATTGGACACTGTAAGCACACATTCATTCTCACTAAATCAACAAAGCCGCCATCCTAATGGATAATTGATACCAACAGGGAATCAGTTCCTGAGCCAAATGCAATCACTGGATTGGACAGATAACCAAAAACGTAACTTCTAGCATCATTTACTCACCCTTGTGATGTTTCAACCCTGTATGACTTTGTTTCTTCAGCAGAACCCAAAAGTAGGCAGAAAGACTGCCTCAGTTGCCGTTCACTTTCACTGTACGGAAAAAGCAATGAAAGTGAACGGTGACTGAGCCTGTCCTTTAGCCTAACATCTCCTTTTGTGTTTGGTGGAAGAAAGAAAGTCATACAGGTTTGAAACATCATGAGGGTGAGTAAAAGGCACAATTCAAATTTCTGGGTGAACTGTTCCTTTAAATAGCCTAGGTTACCTTAGCTTCAGCCATAATAGATCATTCAGGTAATTACAGATAATTGTGAACCCCTTTTAAATGTGACCCATATTTATAATAACAGCAGTACATTGTTCCATCTTCCTTCTTTATAAAAACAATTTGAGAATATAAAATCTCAATTAAGTTTATTCTTTGCCATTACGCATTCTACATGCTATATTTTTTTATCCTTTTACGCACTAAAGCTTCTCCATAAGCACTGGACCCAATCTACATGTTTGACGTCTATGTGCCAAAACTTTCTCCCTCCATCTATTACATCCAATTTCTATAAAAAGTCAAATGCAAGACAAAGATCTGACACCGTGCAGTCCTCTAGCATCCAAACAGACCGTTTCCGACCCGTCAGAGTGCCTTAAGCGAGGCGTGCTGCTCAAACTTTAACTTTAAAAGCTCAAACGCTGTGTAAATTTCAGAGTTACCCGCTTGTTACTAACACTCAATGACACTCGCACGCGCTACATCGTGCTAACGGCAACAAATGTAGCGCCAGATAGTACTAAAAACATTCTCGGGGTCCCGAAACGAGAGCGCTAATCTTCATCTCGCTGTTCACTATCACCATCATCATCCTCTCACTGTAGTCCTACAGTACTTTACAAAATAAAAGAGGAAGGACAGACCTAAAACTGCTAAGCCTTGTTGCGAAAAGGCATGAACGAGAGCGACACAGAGAAAAGGGCACGACATTTTTTTTTACCAAGCGTGATCTCTTACCTCCGACCCGGTACATGTTGGCTGCCATGACTGCCCCGGTCCTGCCTGGCGTCTCCAGGTAGGGCTTTCTCTCTCCGCCGCCGCCGCTGAGTGCTGTGCGCTGGAAAATGGTGGATTGATCAATACGAAGCGGACCAGTGAAGGGATCTTAAAGAGACAGTGCACATATTTTTCTGCAGCCGCGGTCCACGGAGCGGTGTGAGCGATCGCGTTCAGAATCACCCGCGTGTTGAGGAACACCTTCCCAACAAAGCGGGATCCGGAGACACGGGCCACGGGGCTGAAGAGAGCGCCAGAGGGAGGGGAAGGGGTCTGTATGGGCAGCATCACTCGCGTTTCCCCGCCTACTTCAAATGACCGAACCATTGCTGTACTACTTTGGACCCACTAGAGGCGAACTGAAACAAATAAACAACTGTTGCTCTCAGACTGAGTTTGAGACAAAGATATAACCATAACAGCACACGGAAAGACATCTCTCTATGTGGAGAAACAGTCGTCTGAATGAATGTAAAAAGGTGCTGTTACCACAATAATGGAGCTATGAGTCCAAAGAGACCACCATGCGTCTAAGGTGCTGTTCAGCTTAATTTGTGTTTGGTTTAGTTTTTTGTTTGTGCTTGTGCTCAGTGTACGATGCAAGAACCAGAATTTGTAATCATAGACCAAAAAAAACAGGTTTATCAGAAATCTGAATAAATAAGCTTTCCATTTATGTATGGTTTGTTAAGATGGGACAGTATTTGGTCAAAATACAAGCAGGCTATTTGAAAATCTGGAATCTAAAGGTGCAAAAAAATCAGAGAAAATCACCTTTAAATTTGTCCAAATGAAGTCACGAGGAATGCAATTTAATGATCAAAAATTAATCACGGTAGGAACATATTTATGGAACATGATCTTTCCTTATATCCTATTCGTTTTTTGCCATAATTTGCTCATTTTGAGCCATACAGAGTTTTGTTGGCTATTGCTACATATACCCATGCTACTAGTTTTGTGCTCCAGGGTCACATATGTGTAAATTCACTAGTAATGGTTCTAATCAAAGATCAGCTTTTCCTCAGGTTTAAGTTTACATTTAGTAAATCTAGTAAAATACCTTTTTTGTCAAGCAATTGTTAAAAGACATACATTGCCATTCTTTATAAAAGGCAAAAAACGTCTATGCCCGAATTCATGGTATATGCATTTAAAAAGTAACTGGATGACCAATAACCTACTTAGGTCAAGAAGTGCATATCTGATGGATTCTTTAGTGTCGCATGAGGCCAGAAATGTAGTATGGATTTCATTCATAGGCCTGTATTCATCCTATATCGTTTTTAACAGTCGCAAAGTAATACAGTACCTGTTGAGAGTATGATTTTGAACACTGTTATAGGGATTGGGGCATAAATGATGGATTCAGTGTTGAGAAAATCAGTTACAGTTGGTTTTGAATGCTATTCTCCAGTAGGTGCGTTAACTATTCAAACTAGCGAGACGTCTTTGGTCAATCGGCTTCATCAGAGAGCTTTAGCTGCTCAACAGCATGGCTATGGTTAACACCAAGCCAGAAACACCCACAATAAACTAGCTTGGATGAGAGTGGAAATCTCTACTGGTCTTTTCATCAGTTTATTCCACCTGAATAACTCGCTTTACAAAAATGATTTATTGTTCAACACCGTCATTATTAACTAGGCTTTTGACATTAAGCTTAACGGTGAGTTATATTTTATTAATCCCAGGTTGAGGCCACTTTTTCACCCTGGATAACATTTCATTAACATTTGCAGCAACCACTTTCAAGGTGTGCAATGTAATACATACTTAAAAGATTACATTAGCCAAGGCTTAAAGTGACTCTGGGTTAATTTGTTAATAAGTGTGAAAAGCCTAATGGAAAGGTCATCTTGTGAAGATGTTTTTAATGACTACCTAAAGATTATACAAAAGCTGTCTTTCAGCCTGGAGTGTCTTCTGGTACATAATAAAGAACTGTGGTCGTTTCTAAGACTGTTTAAGTTCTGAGCAAGTAGTCTAAACACTGGTTGACAGTCACTAAACCAGATTTTTATAAACTGAAGTCCAAATCCTGTTTTATTTATTTGTTCTCTAGCCTTGGAATAAGCTCAAAGTCTCGAAAGCCAGTTTATAATTATACTTTCCCTGCGTACACGACTACAAAGATTTAGCCTCTTCTAAGTTTGGTCTGAGGGAAAAGTGAAACACTGATTTTCAGAAATCGTTGTGGGTGGCACATGTACCAGAATTTGTACGCATTGAATGAGTCAACATGAAAAAACGTGAGCAATACACACTCAAACGAGCAAGAGACACTACAGTTATGAGACCATAGCAATGCTGATGCAGAGAAAAGTATTATATAAATAATTAATCTAAGCAAAATAAGAAAATGTATTCATTTTTATTATTCATTATTATTTTTGTAATTATTTAAAATCTTTTTTCAGTATCTATCTATGTATCTATCTATTTATCTATCTATCTATCTATCTATCTATCTATCTATCATCTATCTATATATATATCTATATATATATATATATATGTAATTAATTTTTAAAAAATGCAAAAATGGCAAAGGATTCATATAACAAATATTAAATGTTTACATAAAAAATACTTAAATAAGCATCACTAACAAAAGATAAATATCACTTATATACCTATTATATATTAATTAATATAAATTAATTAATGGCAAATATTTAAAAATGATATTATCTATCTGTCTTTCTAATATATATATATATATAGTATTTAATTAAAAAACAATTAAATGGCAAATATTGATATTACAAATATTACACATTTTTAAATAAAAAAAAATTCACTAGCAAAAGATTAATACCACAGAGTGTCTAATTGATTAATGCTGTTATTCTTTAAAAAACATTAAATAATTATTTCATCTAGTATAATTATAATTATCTAAAAAATCAAATAAATTTATTTATTTATTTATTTAACCAAATGTTAATATTTTCAGTCAGATAGATATAAAAGACTTTCATTTAAAATATTTACATTTGGCTTCTAAAGTATATCTCTGAAATTAATTTTAATTATTAAATAAATAAAAATCTATCATACTGAAAACTACATAACTGTTTTATAATACTACAAAAACTGTAATTTCTCCATTATTATTTGTCCATGTCTGATGTATAAAATTAAATAATTTATCCTTACGCACTTCAACCAACTATCTAATCAGATCTTAAATTGCTCAATTCAGTTCTCTGTTCAAAAAATATGAACTCACACTGGTACGTATATGTGACGTTCAAAAATAGGTCATGAATAAACAGGAACCGTCTTCAGGGGGACAACCGTGACATATCATGTAACCCACTCATCAGGCCTAAAAGAGAGAGACCCATGAATACAAGCAAATCAATCTATACACGATCATGAAACATATGTGACTATAAACCCTCCTGACTATTTAGATGAGGCCTGACACGTGACAATGCGTTAATAATGTTATTTTGGTGGAGAAAGTGAGTGGGATCTTGTGAGCGCTGGTTTTGGCACGGCATGGTAAGGCACCTCGTCATGTTTGGTGGTTGTTGTTAGTGAAGGCAGAGAGGAATGCTGTGGTGAGCAGCTGATTTACACCATATGAAAACCTTACAAACTGAGCTCTGCCTCGAGCTGTAATCTGCAATCACATGACCGGCCTCAGCCAATGGCAGGCTTCGACTTACCCTCAGTGGAGACTCACAACAAAGCAAGTCCGTACTGCCGATTTGTGTGTGTGCCTGTGTTGATTCGTAAATATGTGAGTTTTTAGGGTCCTGACCGAAGCAATCGAATGAATCTCAGTCTGCTGAAGCAGTTATCACTTGAGGATGTGAAGTTGTAGCCTGATGTGAATTTGCTGCAGTCTATACCCAAGCCTGTAACAAGCAGTAGAAGGTTTCGGGATTCTTGTACTCTGTCTCTCGATCTTCCTCGCTCTCGGCAGAGCCCCAGCTGGCCTTCTCCCAGGGCCCTTGCTCGAGCACAGCAGGCAACTGCTAGAGAAACAGAAGAAATCAATTAAGGCGTGTGGCCCGATCAAGCTCCGTCTTTTCTTGTGTTTTTTTTTATTACAGACTTAATTACAGCCAAACACGGTTCACAAATAATATAACCATTGTCCTCGCTCCATGGACTTGACTGTGAAGCCCGGTCCATCTGCGCAGAGGGAGGGTTGCTGATCGCTTTCATGCGATTTGCTGTATATAGACAGACGATGAATCTCTGCATGGATCAGGTGTAAGAGGACTTTTCATTAGAAATGCTGGTGAAAGAGACCTAGAAACAGGAGTGCTTATGTAATGGACACTATAGATGTATTGGTACAGAACATCAAAACAGACAAACACTTGTGCAAATCAAATGAGAAGACATCAGATCATATTAGAAGTCACACAGCAAATATAACAGGAAATGACACTTACTTTATTGTCTATTCGTTTGCAAGGCATTTAAAGAAGCAATATTCTCAGCTAATCTGTCAGTGGCTTGTTGCTGACAATTACATTGGCTTATTTTTTACTTAATAAATATTAGTTGTGTTAGTCTTTAATTATTTTGTATCTTCGTGCAAATTATAGAATATACACTTGTGTGTGTGTGTGTGTATATATCTATATACAGTATATATATATATATATATATATATATATAAATATAACATTTTTATTTTAAAATTGCATTTAAAAAAGATCATGCTGCATAAATAAAATGCTTATAACTGGATAGGCCAGTATTTCAGGAGCACCATTTAACTATGAGGGCGTATGTTTTTATAATTACACATTAAAATAATATATGCATGAACTTAAAAAAAACCTCATTATTTAAATTAATTAAAAAATTAATTTGACAATGAACACAGATATTTGATTACTACAAGTAAATGTGATATATATATACAGTATATACACACACATACAAATATTCATTTACATATACACACTTTTCAGATGACATATAAAATTCAATTATCTTAAAAAGCCCTTTTTCCCAAAAGTAGAGAGCATTCATGCACAAAAGTCTCATAATCAGGATAAACGTTTTCAAAAAGGATATTAGGTTATTAGCAACATTTACAAGCTGCACAAAGATGCTCACACAAATAAATCATCTAATGTTAGTCTACAACAAACAAAAACATAAGCTTAAAAATAAAGAGGTGTCACTCTGTCGCCAGATGACAGCAATATACTTAATATACTGAATTATAAAGTATATCTTGTCTCAAACTACAAAGCAGGAATGATGCAGCTTGCATGTAAGAAAAGACTTCAGCTCTCATTAAATGCGAGTTCTGCGTGTCTGCTGTATGTAGATGCACATTGTGCAGCTGGCCAGCAGGGGGCGCGAGTAAACCACCTTTACGCACATGTCTTTGTCCTCACGTGCTCGCTCTACAGAACAAAGTGTACAATGAGAGTCCTCGGAGCACAGCAGCGCTGACACGCTGACAGAGCAAATGACACTCTATTAATTGGCTCATCTCGCTTCTTTCACAACACATCAAGAGATTAGATTTGGGCCTGATGACAGATGTTTTGTCACAGCAACCCCGGCGCTGACCTCATCTCATGCATTGTGTGCTACAAAGCTTTTCTTTCCAGAACTATCGTTTTCCTCTTCCTGTTCTCTGTGTTGTGGCGTATTAGATTAGAAGAGAAAATGGTGTGGTGCAGATGTGATAAGTGTGCACGTGTTTGTGGCTTTCATATGAGTCTGTGCGCGTAGAAATAAAATTAAAGTCCCTAGAAGTAGAATTAGATAAAGGCAAGGGAAGGAAATCCTGCTAAAGGTAATTTACGCTTTACTGACTTTCACAAAACACATTTGCCATTGAAATTTCTCACCAATTCCTTTTTGGTCTGAAAGTCATACAAATCCCAAACACATTACATCTGAAATGATAAGGTGTCGCGGCGGAAATGACAGCGTTAGTATTTTAGAAATAAACTGACCTTGCTCACTTGCCTTGTTACAGTTTTTCTTAGTTGTTTACACACAATTACTTGTACTTGAGACACAATGACTACAACATGTAACTGATGCAACCAATTCTGCTAAACTACAAGCACAATTCCTGCTTTTTTCAAAACACTACACACAATTTTCTGCATTTGGTACACATTTTCATGAAGAAAATCTCTTGTTTTCACGAGGAACACACTCATTCAAAATTGTGAAGTCACTTGCCCTACTTTGCATACCAACTCATCACATGGGAAAATACCTGTCACACGGAATTGCAATTTAGAAGTAGAGCTTTATAAAATGTGTTTTAGTTGTTTATCTCCCTCCATATTCTCCTTTATTTTCTG
>JAUMHR010000072.1:14308493-14319703 GCA_032361145.1 Enteromius fasciolatus | reverse complement strand
GAACTACAGCACTGGACCTGTGGTTAGAAGCATAGTTTCTTGTTAGTAAGATATATGGGCTTTAATAAATATGCTTTTGGGCACAAGAACCAAACTAACATGCATCACTATCTTTATCTTCCATTCTATCTAAATATAAAAAGCGATTTTATTATGTATTTTTTCACGTCCATTCTAAAGGTTGTTTTTGAAAAGTGCGCATGCGCAAAAAAAAGCTACGGGAACCTTGGAGTATGACGTATGAGGGAACCCGCGATGATTCAAAGATCAAATAAAGCAAAATGACAGCGAACAAAAAGAGTAAATTAGTCAATACGTGTCATGTTCAATACAGCAGCATCTTGGAGATCTCTAATCAGTTAAAAAGCGTATGTTATTCATTCACCACATGGGTGTTACGTCATTAACAGTGGCCCTATGTTGTTGAAGTGATGTGGTACAAACGACGGAGGTGCGACCGTGTTCGCGAATCAATAGTGTGTAGCTATTTCGCTTCCAAAACAATGCATCGTACTATGATGGATAATCAGCATGTTACATCGTTGTTCGGGAAATGAACCCCTGGTGAATTTCAAACAGATGAATAGGAATTGCCTATTTCCAGTAATATCCATACATTCAAACCAAACCATTTTAACCAAAACATCCTCCAAAAATCCCCTGCTTATGTAATCAGCAGATTAACGACTTGTACTGTCAAGTACAAGAAAGTACTTTACACAATCAAAATAACCTTTAAATCCACGTGATATTTCCCCCACACTTGTGGTTGCATCACCCGTTCAAGTGACCGTAAGCATTCATTTTCCACTTGAACTTAGACAAACAATGATTCGACAAAAACATTAACAGTGTGTAAGCAAACCAGCTAAATAAAGCAGCTCTGATTAGATAAAACAAAGATACTCCAGAGAAAAGGATCTCCCAGAGGAGGACTGCTAGGGAGCCGAGTACATCTTCCCATCACTACAGTCTCAGACGAGGTCATTCACTGTTATCTTGGGCAGAGAATCAAGACCAATACCAAGGGATGATTTTTGACATTCCTCAGAGTCCATTTTCAGAAACTTGAAGTATGACAAAGGCCTTTGCAGTGAAGCCAGTTACGCACTTGTTCCATGTTAAGGTCACTCGGAGTTCTCCAGCTCCTGCTTCTGACCTGCAAACGTCTGATAGAGAAGTTTACTTGAGTCACTAGAGACTAATTAGAGATAACATGGAGTCTGTGCCCTGTCTGTCTTATCGGTCACCACAGACACCTGCTGTTGTTTCCCAGACTGCTGTCTTTAACTGGAGACACCCTTAAGAGCTCTGATACCAACCGCTGCCCTTCAGTATCTTGCCGTTAATAATATCCAGAACCACTTTAATACAATAATAGACAAGTTCTGCTTCAGTACACCAAGATCCTCATTTACATTTGCATATGCTAGCTATACAACTGGGTACACTTCTACGACTGGATTCCTTGGAATATATTTAATTTCTGCTGTTTTAAATACAGAGATGGGTAAAGTACCCAAAAACTGTACTCAACTAAAAGTAAATGTGATAGTCTGAATAGTTAATTGAGCAAGATTTAAAAAGTATTGGATAAAAATACTGCTCAAGTAGTTAGTTACTAGTTACTTTGGATCAAATACTGATGTCTATAGTCTATTTTTATTTAGATATATAGTAAAATAGTAATATATATATATAATTATATTTATTTTTACTGATGCAAATAATAAATTTCCTCAGCCTATGTCGGCCTGACAAGGAGAAGAGTTCCCACATTGAAAAAACCTATATGAGGATATATGCGCATATATGAAACCTATATGCAGTATATATTCACATATATGATAATATATATGCTGCATATATGCGTATGCCACATATAGGCAAAATTGAGGTGCATACTGCATATGTGCATATACAGGCCATATAGGTCTCCTGTATTGCTTCTTGTAATTTTAATAATGGATGGGGAGTTGGACTTGTAACCCAAAGGTTGAGGGTTCAAGTCCCAGGTCCGGCAGGGATTGTAGGTGGTGGGAATGAATAACCAGCTCTCTCTCCACCTTCAATACCATGACTGAGGTGAGACCCTAGAGTACTTCTCACTGCTGTGTGTGTGCACTTGGATGGGTTAAAAATAATTTTTAGATATTTTAATAATTTTACTAATAAATAGGTAAACATATAGGTGCGTATATGTACATATAATATAGGAAAACAGCCAATTTTATAGATGTCAATGTAGATTAAAAACCTACATCAAAACCTATATTAAAACATATATGTTTAAATAGGTTATTTCTGTGTGGGTTAACATTTTTCACATAACCACTACTGAACATAATGAAACAAAAACACATTTTACAGACCTCCTTCCATCTGTTCTGCAAAATGCACAAATGTTCTGTACGCGTAAATATTAATTGTGTCTAACGTTAGGCAAGCGCAGAGCTAATGCATGTTTAGCAGGTGTTCATTTCATACTTTGTGACAGCTTATTCAATGTATGAATTAAACTTTGTATTTAATGTATAAGGTAGTGGTATCTTGTACTGTATCCAAACGTAGCATATACCTGTGCAACTGTAGACTGCACACAAGGTGTTCATCTAACATCTTCATAGCTACCAAACAATAGTCTTTGCAGATTTGACAGTAAATCCAAAGCCACGTCTTCAATGCTCTTGATGTTAACTCTCTGTTACAACTCTGAGTGAGAACCGTTTCAGACGCGCGGCAGGGAACTGAACGAATCGTTTAAACTGATTCACGAGCCAATTCACTGGTTTGATCAAGCCTTTGAACAGGAATGACTCAAAAGAATGAATCATTTACGAGCAAATGGCATTGTTCATTACACAGAGAAAAGTAAACGGCGCGTTTGGGATAAATGGAAGCATTTTTACCTTGCTTTTAAGATGAAATAACGAGACGAGCGTCACCCACAGTAACGAAGGAAAAGCACGTTTTTTTTCGCAAAAAAAATTAGCCTACTTTAGTAAAAGTACTTATTTATAATATACTCTAAAAGTATTAGTTAATGAAAAAATGTACTTGAATGTAACAAAGTAAACTCGTAAGTACCCACCTCGATTTAAAGTGCCCCTATTATGCTTTTTCGAACATGATCGTTCATGCAGTGTGTCATGTAGCTGTATGTGAACATAAACTATCTGCAAAGTTGTGACGCTGACAGTGCACATAAATAAAGTTATTGTCTATCAAAAACAAGAGTCGACTCACATTCGCCAAAACGAGTCGTCAACCTTTTTGAATCTTTCTCCGTTACCGAGCCACGTCACTAGGTAACAACCCTGCATATGTCTTGGTAACGTTAACCGGCTTGGTTAAACTTGCTCTGTAGTTCAGTTGTTTAGCTGTGGGGCTACATTGATGCAGCTTGACTGTCTGTCTGTCTCTTCGTGAGTTTAAGGCCCTGTTTACACGAAGGGAAGAAGCAGGTATTTCCCTGCGGTTTGGTTATGTACCAGAACATGCTTAACGTCATGTGAGCGCCTTATTAAACGTTACACAGGTTTGGCATAGTTATTATCGCGCTCGACAGCGTATTTATGCGGGTTGATATAAATGACAAGTTTTTTGAAAATTATGTTGCGCACAATGTTATTATTGAAAACGTAGGGGAGTATTATTAATTTCTCTAATTAACCGGCTATGTATAAATGTGGTCTAAGTAATGATAAACGATGCTTAACACAGTGTTATGCTTCATGCAATGCTATATATATATGCTTATAAAGTTCACTATAGAGGTGTGCCCGATTAGCTTACAAAAGCATTGTCCACGTTAAGAGTTTTTGTTCAAGCTTTGAGTCTGTGGAGCGCTGCAGCGGTAGACCAATCATATAGGACTGCGCCATCTGACCAATCACAGTGAGGGTTTACGGGAGGGAGGGGTTTACACAAACCGAGTCCTCGAACTGCTTCACACAAGTCATTTACGAATCATTTAGAAATGGGGTAAAATTAAATCTATTTGTAGAGAAAACCAAAGTGTTTTTTGACCTTGCATACATGTAAACCTGTTTTAAGACATTCACAAAACAATATTAGCCACCTTTAAAATGGCATAATAGGGGCACTTTAAGTATAATTATTTTATTAGCCGTATGTGCAAATTAAGGTGAAAAGACTCAACTTGCTGAACAAAATGATCTTAAACCAGCTTAGGTTGATCAACTGACAGGTTTTCGGCCAATCTGCTGGCTGGTTTTAGGAGAGTTGGGGCACTTTTTTGAGCTGTGGAAAAGGAGACCAGCTTAAACCATGTAACACCCGAAAACAGCATTCGAAGGGTTAATCTGAATTTTTAGCAGGTTATAAAGGATCAAGGTGGGCTCTCTATATGCCATTATATTTTGTCTTAATATTTAGAACTGTTTAAATGAATAATTAGGGTTTCGGGTGTGTAGTGCTGAAACCCTGTTGTAATTGTTAGGATTTTTTTGTTTTTTGTAATGCACTTTTGTCGTTTGTAATAGTTTTGGGAAATGTTGTAATATATTATTTCAATTTCAGTTGGTATTGAAACTTATTATAAACAAACCTTTTTCTTTTGGTTGCCAAGATAACATTTAAAAATATTTATAAATATGTTTTTTCTTCAACGCCGCAATTATGGGATCAAAAACAGTAAAAGCAGTGATATCATAAAGTATAAATAAAATTTTAAATGTTTTTATATACTTAAATATTTTAACATTTAAATTAATTTAATGTGAAAATGGCAAAATAATTTTTTAGCTGTCATTTCTCTACTGTCACATGAAATCATAATATGTTTATTATAACATTTCTGAGTATTATCAATGTTGAAAACATTGTTGGAAACTTAACATTTATTTTCAATTTTTTAATATACATATAAATATTTAGGATAGTTTTAATTTCTCAATTTTATGATTTTGTAATGTAGTTTTGTCCTTGTTATTAGTTTTGGAAAATATTTTAATTTATAATTTCTATTTTGGTTATTACAGAATTTATCAATTTAAACTTAAAAAAAAATGTCATCACATTAAATAAATAGTTTATTTTAATTTTTTTATGTAATATTTATATTTTATTTTAATTTAGGTTTATTTTGATTAAAAATCAAATGTTTTAGTTAACAGCAACCGCATAGCAAATATTAACAGCTGCAATATCATGTAGCATAATCAATCTAATTTGATTTTAATGTTTTGAAAGAAAAACATACTAATCTCATAATTACAAGTCTAAATTCTTCACCACACCTAGATTATGTCTGCAGCTTTTATTTTTAACAAGTACTTAATAATGCAGATGTTCCCACATGAATCACAACGGCACGTGTGTGAGGAGTCGGGCTGGTTTAAGGGTGTGTTTGAAGGGCGGTGTGGGTGTTTGGGTGGAGTATGCACTGACGCCTACACACTTGCTTTGGGGAAACATGTGCTTCTGAATCATCCCACGGGAAACGGGTGTGAATGGAAGAATGGGTATTTATGGAGGCAAAGGGCCTTAGGCACCTGTTCACCACTTGTCCCAATGGATTTGCACTTGCTTAGGTAAAAGGAATTTGAAAACTTTTACACACTCACTTTCAAAAGTTTGGGATCAGTAATATTAAAATAAATAAATAAACAAAATTACCAAGGCTGCAGTTGTGTGATCAATGATACAGTAATACAGTATAGTAAAGTTTTACCTTCTGTGAGTGCAAAGCTGAGTTTTACTAAATATTTTCACTGTTTTTGTTCAGAGAGAAAGGTCCATATTTGGACACAGACAGGCAGAATTTTTATTATTTTAGCTGCTTACAAAAACATATTCAGTTTATTATAGTTATTTAAATAATATGGGCTTAACCTCTCTGCTTTAATTTGAAGGTGTTTAATATGTACCTGCCCCATATATCAAGAGACCATTTGATATTTGACAACTGACTCAAAAGTTTGCATATCAGCGTCTGCTATTCTTTTATTATTTCAACATCAGTTAAGCAGAAAGTTCTGGAGCTGATTTTAAGTGTCCCATTTGCATTTGGAAGCTGTTGCTATGAACCCACATCATGCAGTCAAAGGATCTCTCCATACAATGTTTCGGCTTCTAAAACTAAACAGATCCATCAGAGAGATAGCAGGAACATTCAGAGTGGCCAAGTTTGGTACGTTCTGTGAAAACAAGAATCCATGGGTGAGCTCAGCAATATAAAAAACCTGGACATCTACAGAGGACAACAGTGGTGGATGATCAGAGGATTCTCTCAGTTGTGAGGAAAACCCTTTGACAACATCCAACCAAGAGAAGAACCATCTCCGGGAGACAGACGTGTCAATCAAAAGAAGTCTTCACCAGAGCAGATACAGAGGGTTCGCCACAAGGTGCAAACATGGCCAGATTAGACTTCTAAAAAAAAAAAGCCAGACCGCTTCTGGAGAAGCATTCTTTGGATGGCTGGAATTAAGATCAACCTGTGCCAGAATGGAGGGAAGAAAAAAGTACGGAGAAGGCATGGGACAGCTCATGATCTAAAGCACAGAACATCGTCTGTGAAACAACATCACTTGTGAAACATATAGCAGCGTGATGGCATGTGCATGGCTTCCAGTGGCACTGTTGTTTAGTGATGACGTGACTGAAGACAGAAGCAGCCAGATAAGTGATATATTGTCTGTCCAGATTCAGTCAAAAGGAGCAAAGCTGATTGGACGATGCTTCACGATGACCTAAAACATACAGCAACCTGAGTTTTTGAAGATGAAAAGTGGAATATTCTGCAATGGCCAAGTCGATCTCCTGATCTTAACCCGATTGGGCATGAATTTCACTCACTGAAGACAAACTAAAGGCAGAAAGACCCATAAACAAACAAACAAACAAACAACAACTGAAGTCGGATGCAGTAAAGGCCTGGCAAGCATCACAAAGAAGCAAGTCCAGTCTCTGGTGATGTGCATGATCTCCAGACAGTTATTTCCTGCAGCAAAGGATTCTAAAAAAAAATATTACAAATTATGAATAAATGGTTGTAATTTCTAAGCATGTTATATTATTTTGATCAACCCCTTAAATTAAAGCGTAAACTCAGCACTCAACACTCAACTTGATTGTTTCATTAAATTTTTTTTCTGGTGGCACAAAGCAAAAATAAGGGAAAACTGTGTCAGTGTCTAAATATTGACCTAATTGTATACAAGTGCCACTGCATTAGAGTTTAAAATGCTATAATTGTTGCAATTTTTACACCTTTCAGTCATTTAAAAACATTGCTTCACAACATTCGGGTTTCGTCCCGCCAAGCCAACAACACAGCAAATCCCTGCACTGCAGCTGTGTAAATGTGCCAATACAGCAAACTCCCTGACGCTGTAACACTGACACACAAATGAACTTGAATAAACGCTGCAAGATTCACGTTCCTCTCGCTGAAACCAACTATAGGTAGAGCGAGAGTCAATATTCACTTAGGTATCAAGAGGCACTTTCACAACAGTAGGCTACCAGTCAGGGTTCTGTTTGACTAGTCGACTAAGCAATTCGGAGATTTATGGAAGAAAACAGGACATGGTTGCGTGTAACTGTCAAAGGAGTGTGGAGTCAGGAAAAGGTGGACATTTGCTCATGCTGACTGGTCAGTTTGAGAGAGAAATGACGTGGACATGTGGTCAAGGCAAAAGCCTGTAAGAGCCGGCAAAGACCCGAGTCTAAAAAAAGACATGGGTGGCAGGCATTTTTGGGTGTGGGGAACAGTGATGCAAGAGACAAACTAGTCAAAAACGTAACACTGCCATGCAGTGACCTCAACCCCAAACAAAAAGAGAAGTGTTGTGGGCATGACCGGGACTTGCCAATATCTTTCTCCCTCTGATTTCCACTGGTAACGGTCTGGCAAGTGCTGAAGAATCCCTATTCATGAGAAGTGAAAGAAACCTTTGTTGGAAGCCTTTCACAGTCACTCTGAAGGATGTGAAAAGGAAGAGCCAGCGGCAGACAGAAGCCCCCGCCAGCAGAACCAGACGACCCCGCCCACTTGATGAATGACCGTTAGCCTGACCAATGAGAGAAGCGAAAATCGAAGCGCTCAAAGAGACCTGCAAGAGAGGGCGGGGCTTTGTAAATACTGAGCGCGCTTTCAGTAGACGCGCTCCCGCTCTCAAGCCATTGGTCGCCTTGCGCGCGTGGAAGACAAACCTGACGCTGAGCGAGAGGATCCAGTTCAAGAGACGATGGCTTCAAAGTGTCCTAAATGCGAAAAGACTGTGTATTTTGGTAAGTTTGTGTTTACGTCTCGGTTTAATTCTGAACCTCGATATAAAGTGTATTCACCGTTATACTGCTTTCCATCATGTAAAGCGATGGTTTGTTTACACAGGTGTTGATGAAACTGATTTAATCTCAGAGTTTGCGATTGATAAAATCAGTTTGTCTGCGGATAATCACTCAGGAATCCACTAGGTGCACTTAAATCTTTCAAACCTCCCCAAAATAATTTATTTAGCGGTGCTTTCCATATATATGGGGTTACGTGACTTTTGTAAAGCTTAGAGGGACAAATTGCGGTTTTTAAACTTTATTAGATATGCTTATAAATATATGCTTACAAAATTAACTCAGTTTGAACTGATCATGTTTGGCCTGTTGCTTTCTGGTCAACTTCTTGACTGTATCCAACAATTAACTCAAGAACCGATATCAGTTTATTGTTGCAAAGCTATGTTAAATTATCATCTTGTATAAAATATTTCAAGTATATTGATCATCTATAATCTATAATAACTTAGATTATTATTAATTTTGACATCTATGTTTGATGTAAATGTTTGTGTAAAACATGGCAAAATATCATGGGTTTAAACTATTTTCATGGCTATATGTGATGATGCATATCAAATGTAGTCCCTGACCATTTAGGAAAGAGGGGGAAAAGCCTTTTTTGCCCCTATATTAATGGACCATAGATAATAATACTACCATAGATAGAAATAAATATGCAAAAATAAACTTTGAATGCCAACTTCTTACTTTTAGACTGCTGAGTGCAGTGACAGACAGTTTATTACCCACTTCTGTAACATTATTAATAAACAATTTAAGTCTAAGTCCTGTCTACATCTTACATTTAGTTTGCTCTTCTTTTTTAACATGACCAGATATTTATATTTTTCTAAACACTGAAATAAAAGTTTCTTTGTATGTTTTCTTAAATAATACAGCATGGGGCTCTTGGTGTGGATGTTTTGGGAGCTTAAAGAGCATAGTGAAGGACCTCTTCTTTTCATTTTTATCAATTCTAGGCCAGCAGCATTGACGTCTGCTCAATATATACCTCTCCATCCATTAAACAGTTGAATAGCCTCTCTGCCACTTGACCTTATCATCCCTACTCTCATATTTATAAGGTTATTCATCAGTGCATCAGAGCCTTTGTGGTGGAAACTGAGATGATTATTCAGCTCTTATTTATGTTGTATTAATCTGCGTGTCAACCGAACAGCCATAACACATGACCAATAAAGCTGTCGGGTGGTTTTAAATCGATGTAATGAGCGAGGTGCTGTTATATAAAAGCAAGTGCAGCTCTTTTCATGGCTGTGTGTCTATAGTGGGTGGGCAGAAAATTCTGTAGCTTGACTGGATTTCAACTGGTTATGCTTCAAGATCCAGATTTCATGTAGGACGACAAAATTTATTCATTTTCCCATTTAGTGACAGGCTTAGTAATATGCTAAATCTTTCATATAACATAAAAAATAGCAATTCGCCTTTAAAACATACAACCCAAATAAGACACGGTGGCTGGTTTTGATGGAGACAGACAAACTGCTTGCTGCATTTTGATTTTATTGGGCGCAAGGGAGGAATTGGACATGTTTCTGATGTCATAGACTGTTCATGATGCCATAGGGCTGAAGAAAGGACAATTCAGGGTTTCACCCAAGACCTCGGTTTATGTCAGGAGGGAGTTGGTGGATATGGATGTGGGTGACTGTGCTTTTATTAGACTCACGTTGAAGCCAAGACGCATTCCATGCAGCTGTGGAAGAGCACGGGTGCGGTTCTCCTCTTTTGGTCCTGTGTTTCCTCTGAATGTGGAAATGTCACCAAGTGGAATATTTGAGGTTGACGGTGAATGCTGCATCCAGATCCACAGTCTAGACATGAATGAGCAGAAACCAGCGATCATTTATTAAATGATAATGTAATACATTTTTTTAATATATATTTATTTTCTAATTGTTATTTTTATTTATCTATTAATATCAATTCACATTCCTAGTTTATATTCAATATTAAAGAAATAACACATAATTAAAAAAAATAAAAAGCAAACTAGTTGCAAGCCCAGCTGTTCCAGATGGTGCAGAGTTAGTGCATGTGTTCCTGTAAATTCCTTTACTATATCCTGTTTCAGACCTAAGTGGTAAGCCACTGTATTTAGGGGAAACTTTTCAAACTTTTGGTTGAACCAATAAAAATTCACTTATTACGCCTTTTTACGCAAAAACAACCATAAAAGCTTAATTTCTCACATTCAAAGATGACACATTAACTCATTTTTTAAACTTAAATTAAAAATGGGTGGCTAGCCGAATTTGAGAGTCTATATACTCTGCAAAATATTATCATCAGTGTGTCCACTTTCACAACTTCTGGAAACAGTTCTTGTGTGCCTTAAAACAAAGGCAGCATTGGAAGTAAACAAATGTTGAAAATGTATATGATAGCAAACCTGTCCCAATTAATGGCACACAGAGCTTACGTGCATTGTATCAAATCTCACAGCACATTTTCTTTTGTCTCCTCTCTTTTTCACCGCTCTCCCTTCAAGGTTTTTGGCCATTCTTGAATCAAAGTTAGGAATGCTTTCTTTCTTAGATGCCAGTCACATCGAAATGTGAGAGGGGATGTCTATTATGTCTTCTTTCGCTCCCTGTCCCCCGTCTTTTAGACCCATTAAAACCTTGTGTTTTTCACATGGCTGCCTCACAAGCTGTTTTAATGTGCAGAATCGGTTATATAATGCCACTTCTTGTATTTTTGCCTACTGTTTAGGGGCATTGCGTAATCCTGGGAGTCAGAATTGGGAGCCCTGTCTGTCAGGATTCCTGCCAGGCATGAACCTCGACCATAGTTACAAGATTTTTGTTGCAAGGTTAGCAAGAAAACAGACCTAAGCCATCATGTAATTACTTGTGTGGGACTTGCCTTTAAACTGACAT
>JAUMHR010000072.1:14275576-14287450 GCA_032361145.1 Enteromius fasciolatus | reverse complement strand
ACAGTAAAATAAATATCAAAGTGATTTATATCTGCATAAAATAGAGATTCTAAGCTTTCAAATGGTACCACATATAAAATCTCACTTTTTAAACCACATACAGCCAAACGGATGTTCTCTATCATGAGTGAAATCAGTGCTTGGCTCATGTAACTCTTTAACACATTAACTAACTGCATGTGTTTACTCCAGAAAATTGAATTGTTGAATGTCAAGACTAGCGTATAGGCTGAATGCGATGTCTGCTTTTAATAAAACATGGCCGGCTCCCTATAAAGTAGCAGAGATTCATTTAACACTTCTCATGACAGAAGAACTCTCCAGCATCTATAAACAAACTACTGTAATTCAACAAATAAATCTGACTGAGAAATCAATGAAGTGTCAATATCTCTATCCAGCACTGTCAAACAATGCGAAGCCTTCAGCGCTGACCTGCCTAAACAATCTTTTATTGCATCCTATTAAAGAGTCCAAAGTCTCTTTCACTACTCTATATTTTTCCTTTTCTTTTCTCCTTTAATGATACACAGATGTGCATCCACACTGGCCTGAAAACACTTCTTCTTTATAAGTCCAATTTCTTTCTTAATCTGCAAGCACAGCCTTGATGCCACATGTGTTACTAGGATTTGAAAGCTTGGTGCATCATGGGAAATCCCCTTCTTTTTGTATTCGTCATTTAAGCCTGTAAGGAAAAACACATTACTGATGTCTAGCACTGCAAGCCCTGATTTTTATAATGCCAGCCTGATGAAAGAAAGCTGAATGCAAGTCAAACAGCCCTGAAACCCCTATCTCACGTTTCCGCCGTCATCGTCTCACGATTGTGATCGAGCTGCACAGGTGAGCTAGCAGATGTTTCAGACCGGTGAATATAAAGGGGAGATCTGAGAAAGTGGCGCTCTGCCACAAGAAGGACTGAAGGCTAAAGGGCTTGCGTGTTTGACTTATTGTTCTCTATGTTTAGTGTAAGAGTAACTGAATCACCATTTTGTGCCACATCAGCGCCCTGATCTTTTTTTCAGGATTTATGTAGCAAAAACGACCAGCTAACTTATCCTTATAATTAGGGGTTGGGCAATATGACCAAAATCTTATATCACGATAGTTAAATAAAGGTTTTGGAAACTAGAAGTTTCATCATTGTTGTCACAAATATCAATCTCACAAAATATTCTTCACTCTGTAAGTTAAATATTTATTTCTTCTTAAAGTTACAAAAGTGAAAAGCAGTGAGAGATTTCCATTTCTTTTGTTGTTTGATTAACATTAATGGAATATTATACTGCTGTCACTTTAAGAGTAGCTCGGATCCAATATACTGTTACACGTGTGTTTTTGTCCTCAGTTGTTTGCTTTCATTTAAGACCCACATTACTGTGTTTATAAGGATGCTATCAAAGATGGGCATTTTGGCACCAACGAGTATGTTTATTTAACCAATCAAGTTCTATAAAGCAGCAAAAAAAAAATACTCCTGTGCTCTTTGAGCACTGTCTACACTTTGGTTTACAAACAAGTGATTTCAAGCCATTGAAAGACAATTTGCAGCAAAAGAGATCTCATTTCGCTATATTCTCCTGCTGTGAGAGAATGTTTAGGTGCGCACCTCAATGCTTAAAATCACCGCCCGTTACGCTGACCAGGCTTAAACTAGACCCAGACTAAAATAGCTGTCTCAACTGAAAATATCTAGCTCTGACATATCTTAAAACCTCAGTGTCATTGTTCTGTTTTAAGATGCACCTGCAATGTTTTCTTCTAAGGCATTTTTATAGAAGTTGCTTGATATCTAAGGCCTAGTCTTAGCCTAAGCTAAGCCCTGTTTGTGAAACCGGGTCTATATGTTTTTGAGACTACAGCAACGTCAGCTGAGCGTGAAACTGTGAAAGAGTTCAAATTCTTTACCACTTGACAAATTTCTACAGTTAATCATGACTACTGGTATATCGCCACAACCACTTACATTTAACAAAACTTTTTATTGTATATTTTACTTCAATAATTAAAGTCCTTTTTTTTTTTTTATAACAAAGCAAATTCAATATGTCATGTCTACTCTCTTCTGATTTCAACCCGAATTAAAAGTAAAGTGACAGTTCACCCAAAAATGGAAATTATCATGATTTACTCACAATCATGTTGTTCCAAACTCATAGCACAAATTAAACCTGGGAAGTTTCTTTCACTCTATTCAAAAACAACACATTTATCAGTTTTTGTGTTTCAACCATTAACCCATGTCCTAAAGGTTTAGAACTGAAATTTGTGTTAGTAAATGACAGGATTTTTTCCCCTTTAAAGCCAGGCTCACACTACAGGAGTTTTAAAATATGTAATTATGAAATCTGGTTGCAGCACACGCCAAAACCGTTGCCTTTTCTGCTCGTCTCTGCTAACATCCACCCAAACTGGTGAAACCATAACATCTATCAAGAAACAGATAAAGACACACCTCTTGTACAAGCACTTAACAGCCCACACCTTGCTGTGCACCAACACAACCAAAGCACTAACACACACACAATATAGTTATTCTCTGCATTTCTCCTCCTAGTTAGTTTCTAATACACCTGTGATTATATATTTTACAAATCTTCTTGACTCTTTGAAGAATTGCTTTTGTTTCAGTTGTTTGTAGGTTGCCTTTGATAAAACTGTCTGCTTAATATATAAATATGAATGAAATGTACAAATATTTCCAAGTGCTCCATGAGGTACAAATATCTCTAGTTGGGAATTGATGATCTAATGGATGTGTCTCACTCGGAGAGGGCCACACTCAGAGATCTGACAGTAATACTCAACTGCTCTTTGCAGTAAAGCCAAGTATAAGACTTCTGCATATGCTGATCTCTTTGTCCTTTCATTTCTCAATTTGGGGCCTGTTCCATAAAACAAGTTTACCAAATAAGCCAGTCTTATGGCAGATAGTCTGACTTATGTTAATACAAATTAACTGGCAATAAGTCAGACTAACTGAAATAAGCCTGGCTTATACTCTAATCTTGGTTTATGGAACAGGCCCCTGGAACTGTTTGAGTATTGTCAAACTTAGGAAGGCTTAAAAAACAATGAAAAAACTACATCCACAGAGGATAACAGGTGGAAAAAAGGAAACATGAGAATATTTTTAAATAATATATTTTTTTAAATGATGCCTTCTTCATGTGGATTTTCTGTTCTTTTGATTTGAAATGGGTTTTTTTTTTTTTGGAAGATTTCAAAGTTTTTTTTGTGTGGCACGAATGCTTGAAATTATAATTTTTTCCTTTTTTTATTTGTGAAAGGAGAAAATCTGTAAATGGTTGCATGCAGTATAGGGGACACCTCTAAATATTACATTTTGGAAAATTCAAATGAGTTCAAATAACTCTAATTAACTTCTATTAATTTAATGCCAAAATGTGCCAAATAATGATGTGGTTGTAAGCTACCCAAGCATGTATTGGAAATACATTTTTCTGTATTTTCTGTATTTTTCACGTTTCTGCAATAATAAAAAAAAAACATACCTATATGTATGAATTGCTGCAGTTTCCAGAATTGAACACTAGGGGCAGTAAAGCTCTTAATTTTGAAAAGCAGTTGTGATAAAACGTAGGTTAGAGCCACGCATTTCAATGGGCTTGGGTAAGTTTCAGTTGTTGGATATAGTAGAGAAGGAGGTCAGGACCTCAAGTGTATGTATAAAATGGACCAAAATAAATAAATATATTAGTATCTCTAATGCGTTAAAAAAAGCAATGGGACAAATAAAGTGCACTGTAGTTATGTCATGTGCTATGCGGAATCAATTATGTCCTGCATTATCAAATAAAACATTTCTGAAGGCACAAAAGGATGCTGACATTGACTGGCCTTCATGGTCCAATGATGCATACTCAACAAAGCCTACAACAACTGAACTTTCTGACTCTATTTGCATAACTTTGCAAGACTAGTAGTAGATGGTTGGACAAGCTAAAGACAAACAACAGCGGGTGACATTCTGAAGTGTTGAAAAAAGCACGTCAAAGACTACGAAGGCGATTTAATCAGTTTACCAGGATTTTAAAATAAAACAATCCAGGTGAAGTCAGGCAGCATATTGTGACTTCCTCCGTTCACTGACGAAATGAGGAAAAGCTGTTAAACTGATTGTGGGACAGTTCTGGCCCTTCCTACCTAAATATTTCCTTTGTCACTGAACTTCCTGTTATGTGTTTACTTACACATCCCAGCATATAAACTGGGCTGCTTTCCCACCATTAATCCAACCCAGACTCTTTTCCATCCCTGTAGTCATATGGTTTGATGTTCTTCATCTGTTCTTTTCAGTTACGCAACGAAATGGTGGACACATTTATTTAGTCACACTATTAAAGTGACAAACGGGAGTTCATGGACATCTATATATTTTTTGAAGGATAACCTCAAAATCATGGGAAGACGTAATCTATGCCAAACCAGCACTCTTCAAAAAAGGGCCAAAACCAATAAATACAGCAGCCAAAAGGGCAACACCCTGTCAGTACAACAACATACACAGCTTACCCTACAGTCCCATAGACTTCAAATGAAAAGCAACCGAATAGCAGCACCCAAACACTTGTTGCATTCATGTTTATGTCGATATTAATGACATTATTTAAACAATGTCACTCTCACAATCGTGCAGGTGTTTTGAAAATCACTGCAATCAATTAACGCTGATGTTCAGAGCAATAGCAAAACGGCAAGAGCTTAATGCAACAGTTTAATAAATGAAAAGCTACTTACATTTTCTACACAGTTGCTCCTAAACACTTAAACACGAGAATTAAACACTTTCTGAATGAATATAGTTGTGTCAGTTGAGTAAATCATATATATGTGTTTTGTTAGAATCGGTTGAATGATTCAATAAGTCAATAACTTACGCGTTCTCCGAATGTTTTTGAATGAATATGTTTATAATAGTGTCACTTGTCGCCACCTAGTGATACAACTATGCGGTCTTTGTCATGTTTATTGATTGGTTTAGATTTTGCGTAACAAAAAATGTATTTGAAAGAGCTGGAAAAAGTATTTGGTATGGGTATCATAAAGGTTTGGGGGACCAGTTTATGCCAATCTGCAACTTGAGCTGACCTTGTCTTGCCATAGCTGATGTTAAGTAATATTAACAGATATCAGTCTTTATTTCATTCTCTCTCTCTCTGTCCAGTTCAGTAAAAGCAATAAATAGGCTGAGACTAAAAAAAAGAAAAAGAAAAGAAAAACCCTTGACGGGTAGACTGGAATCTGCCCAATGTCCTGCGATAGATAAAGCAGCTGCTCTGCTATTCTTTGACTTGGCTGAATTCTTCAGTGGTCTGAAAGAGTTCCCACAAAAACCCACCAGAGGAACCCTTTGGTCCAGCTCTTTCCTTTGGGAAAACATTTCTTTTCTTTTCAGGTCTGGAGAGCGAATCAGCATTTGTTTGTGTTGAGAAACGGTTTCCATAGAGACCGAAGGTTCTCAGACATTCAACATTCCAGAATATTTCTACTAATATTTTTTTTCTTCTTCTTAGATGAAACAGGCTTGTTAACTAAAATCTCCCCTAAATCCTTTTGGAAAGACGAAAGAAAATAAGGCTAATAATAACAAGGGGCCACTAAGAAAAGTGAGGTGTCTTTTAACATATACTCTAATTTTAAAAGACAAATGGGACCTCAAAATGTTGACCTCAAAAAGCTCTCCTGATCCATTTGTACCCTAACATGTGATTAGCACTTGATTAGCAACAAAAAACAGCAGCCCTCAAAGAACCAGATCAGAAGATGCCCAGATCTGTGAACCATAAACTGAGCCACACTTGATTGATTTAAGCAAAGCGGCGGGAATGGTGCCTAATCAGGGCTCAGTCAGTCCATTGAGCTCTACAATGAGTCAGAGATGCTGGTTGTAGAAAGTAATCCACCTTGTGGTAACAGTGTTTTTCAACTTGTCGAATGCCAGTTTTTTATATAAAGGGCCTTCATCACGTTTAGAACGCTATGCACAAAACGAATTCATGACAAAACATTCGTAAACATCAAGATGTAGTTATAGAAGCATTTCTTCTACCATTTGAATAGTGCAACTGCATTTAGCCTTCTCAAATCATCACGACTTGCCTTAAAAAATCGATAGGCATGATAAAAAAGTTCAAACATGTTTAAATGTTAAACGCTAAAAGAATAAATGTGCCACATGATGGTTTGTGCAGAGAGTGACGCTATAAAGCGCGTTCTGCAGGACATAGAGGCACCAGCCAGCACTTGGATATAGCCTTCGTTTTAATTTTCTTTGATAAAGGTAGGAGTAATACATCATTCAGAACTGTAAAGGGTCTACTTTTATTTGTGTGCATTTTATAATTTTGATTTTATAAAATAAAGAAAGGCGCTCTGCCTTCTCGTCTTGAACAGGAGCGCTTTACAAAAAAGAACCGAAACTCAGCGAAAAAGACACGATAAATATATCTATAGAAAGCTTTAAATTACCACTTAAGATATAAAAATAAATCAAAAACAAAAAGTCACTCATTAAATTAAATAATCGGTAAAGATGACTTCTCTTTAAGGCACGTCTGTGAGGAAAATTCATCTTTGCGACACATAATAAATAATTCTAATGTCTTCCTATTGTTTTCCCCGACACATTCATGATAATTACTTTCGCTGGGGCATTACGGCAGGATTATTGCGTGATTATTGAACGCAGAACTCTTCAGCTGCGCTGACGGCTGCTCTCTCTCTGCGGCGGGACAATAAACACCGTGGAGTCACTTTTAGCTGCAGAGCGCGGTCTTGTGTTGTATTCAACGGCGCCGCATGGCAATCTCTTAATCGCTGATTGATGGATGTCTAAGATATAAAACATGCCCGAGGCCCGGCCTACGTCTGAACTATGACATCAAAATTGGCCCAAAGCTCGGCCCGAGGGGCGTAAAAAAAGTCGGGCCTAAATTTGTGTTTTTGAATCAATTTATTGAAACAATCACTTGTCGCCACCTACTGGTGTAACTACGTAACGTAGAAAGAGTCACTGAAAATGGCATAAATGCTGGTTTGTTTTTAAGGGGTCATATGGTGCGATTTCAAATTTTCCTTTCTCTTTAGAGTGTTACAAGCTGTTACTTAAAAGATAAGTCGCTAAAGTAGCAAAGACTAAAGTTTAAAACCAAAGAGATATTCCCCCTAAATATATATATATATATATATATATACCCCCTAAAACCGCTTGTTTAAACACACCCTAACTTCTCAGCGTCACGGTGTGTGGGTTTACTTTCATAACACCACCCAAATGTTTAAGTTAAGAGAGAAGGCGGAGCTTTTATTATCGCTGTAGTGTTGCTGCTATTTTCTGGAGATGCTGTTTTGTTGTGAAAGTGAAAACTACTTTGTTTGTGCTTCCAAAAGAGGACACGACTAGAAATCAGTGGTTATGTTTAAAACACTATTCCAGAACAGTTCAACACAAATATAGAGTGTGTTCAGTGCATTTATGGAGGACTGTTTTCTGAATCGGTAAAACTACGTGTAAGAATACTAAGTACTAAGTCATGATAATTAGTAATCATGTAATCACTGGACGCAACAAATGTCTTGTTTGTAATGTGTTTTATTGTTTTTGTGTCATAGCGCCATGACACAGCATCACATTATGAAAAGGGGCGTAACACTTTCATCACACGCTTAAGGCCTATCACAATGCACTGGATAGCTGGTCAATCAGAGCACATCTCGCTTTTTAGAACGATGAGCTTTGTACAAATCGACCCGTTTCAGGAGGAAGCGCTTACAGGGGAAAGTGAAAATAATAAATAAATGTGTTTTTTTAAACTTGAACTACCAGCCTGTCCTCCAACAAAAACGACTCTATAAGTAGTTTCTGCAAGTACTGAACCTTGTTACGACCTATATTTACGTTTTAAAGGTAAGCGCCCTCTAGTGGGTGTAAAGTGTCATATTGCGTCTGTCGTTACACTGATCTCACGGAGATTAAAACATATTTTACTAGGTATGAATTACTTGTACGAATGACCACACAAACCCACTCCTAAACCTACCCGTTACAAATATTGTGCAAAATCACGTTTTTTTGTGAAAACGTGTTCTCTGAGTTCGAACCCATGATCGCATCGCATCTTATAATGCATCTCTCTACAAATTGAGCTACACCAACCCTGAATCACACGGCCGATAAAATAGTACAAAACATTAATATGCAAATGTTCTGTTGCCGATAGGGGCGCAACTGTAGTATACGCTCTGATGGGACGTATTTCACAGCTATTGTAGAAACGACCCATACGGGCGTATTAGTTGGAGGACATGTTGTAAACTACATAAGCACATTGCATTACACTAAATACACAAAATAATGTTCTTTTTAACATTATATGCCCCCTTTAATAATCAGAGACTCTTGAGGGGACTTCAACAAGGCAGTGAAAGGAGAGATTCACAGAGATTTTAGAGTCCAAAATCTAATGTGTTTCTCATTCCTGTTCCCAAAAGAGTTCTTTATTTCACGACGTAGATTTTATAAGCCGTTTCCACAGTAATGCCACATTTAATGGGCCAGTTTTATAAGAACAACAGTATTCACAATCAAGCGACCACAGGATCCCCAGCCTAATATTTAATGATCACTTAACCACCATAACATTACGATCCGTGAAACACATGCCACAATCTTTTAGCAGCCTTATCAGCATAAAAATTTCCACTACGCCCTCCAAATATAGGCCATTCCCTTTTATTTTTACAGATGATCTGAACACAAGAGGCTTTCAACAACATCAAACTTTCTCCTACATAATGACTTAAACATTTCCCTTCGGTTGCAGTGGATGCAGCACAATGATGGAGCAGCGCCAGATACAGTAGAAGAGCATGATCGCTTCTCCAGGATATGATCCACAGGACATTTTCCTGCTGTCCGACAGCCTGTGATTCCTAAATTGCACATTTTCCATATAAAACCACCTTCATTCACTCTAGTTTATACTGAGGCTTGCCAGCGTACCGGCTTGAAATAAAAGCTTCACTGCCCTTAGCTCAACTGAAATCTGTATTTCTTTAGCACTGACACATTTCTCACTCTATTACTTACGGGTTTATTATACAGGTAGGTGTTAAATCCTTAAAAGTTATGGCTTTGGGAATGCATACCGTATAACAGTGGCAGGTTACCCTGGTTACCGTACAGTCGTTTCCTGTCTGTTCTGCTTTCCTCAGCCTGCTACTCCATTATGACATAACCCATCGTTTTCCTGCCAAACGCTCTCCATTGCAACCACAGTCATTTCCGTGCAGATAAACTGGTTTAATGAAGACTCCAGAGTACACAAATGGAAACTGTCTCCCTGAAATGTACGAGCCTTGGAGATCTATTGCAAGTGCATGGTGAAGAAAATCCCCAAGTTCAAAGCTTCACCAAGACACCAATAAACCTGTATTCCTGGTAATTTGTGTTACTGATCCATGCCATGTGTGGCTTGGTGGCCTCATAATTGAAACCGTGTGGATATGTGGTCTTTCCAAATATTATGTCTGATTTTGTATCAATGGATTTATGGTATAATATACGGCTAAGGAATAAATGTTAAGGCGGTGTCACAGTAGAGTGGATGGTTGTGGTCCTTTTGTGGCAGAAAACCGGCAGTAAATGCACTCTGAGGCTTACTGAACTGCCACTGAAATCCTGTAACATGTAACATTTCTTCAACAGACAGGGCTTATCAACCAGTTGCTCGATCCTTCAGTGCTCTCTGGCATATGAGAGTAATTTTCTCTGCTGTAGAGTACTACAGCCAAAGTAAAGTCGGTCCGATTACTTTTGATTTACCTAGACTATCAAGTGAGTGAAGACAGAAACTGGAAAAGCGTGCATGGAAACTTGGCACTTTAAGGAGCTGATGGTTTGTCTGATGATTGCACATTGCAGTGAAATCTTGACTTTCATCAGCTATCTGACTGCTTTCTACTTGTTGCTTGTTTGCAATAGCTGAAATACACAAACAGATGTTTCCAATTATTAATATAATTTTGGAGTCTTTTCAAGATTCTACAGCGTACAAATTATTAACTGAGTTAGTTAAAATTATTTAAAATAATTCCAGTTCACAGTTGTGCTGGAAATGCAACATTAAAATACATTTATTTATAGGTTATCAGGGTTTCTTATTTTAAATGGGGGTATTTTAAAGTACATTTCAGTTTCATAATTATAGAAATTCAGAAAATAAAATAATTTTTAAACAAAAAAATTCAGTTTTAAAGCACAATGTTGATCCTTTAAGATATGGGACAAGTATAGTATAATAAAATGATTTCACAGGAAATTTTAAAAGGATAGTTCACCAAAACATAAAAAATAAAATTGATATGCAACTGTTAGGCTTAGTTCACACAACAGGTCTTAATGCTCATTTCTGATTTTTTTGCACTTTTGCTCACATTGACTGTCATTTAAATGCGGCACTGAAGTTACCGGCACACGCAGAAGAAAAAAAATGGATGCTGCTCATGTTAGTGTGAGCTTGTGTCACGTCTACTCCTGGTATGAAGCTCTCAAAGCGTACAGTAGATCAAGGTTATAAAAGGGGTTTTATTCAATATGCAAGGCAGGATACACTCACATCAAAAGCTAGACGCTTGGGAAGACACAGGGTTGGCACAACTCGACAACATGGACTAGAACATTGACACTATATACACACACTAATGACACAGAACTAGACTCACATGGGTTACAGGACTGGACACTAATTTACACTCAATGAAACTAGGACCGGAATAACCAAATATGGGCATAGAGACACGAGGAGCAAAACACAAGGTTGCCAGCAGGGTGGATCGGGAGCCTCGGGAAGCCGTGGTCATTCAGGGGCAGCCACTTTAGCCTGCAGTGTGAACTAAGCTTTAGTGTCACACCCATGGAGGTTCTGTTGTGTTTTTCACATGTTCATCATGTGGTCAGTGGGACCCAGTTTTCCCCATGTTTGATTTGATTAGTTAGTCGACCTGTTTCTTGTTTATCATTCTCACCTGCTCCTTGTTAGCAACCCTATTTTAGTTGGAGTCTGTTCAGGGTTTTATTTCAGAAAGCAAAATTATGACTTACTATCTACTAAACCTTGAATTCTTGGATGATTAACCCAAACCTTACTTGAGGTGTGTTGGTTCCAAAATCACGTCAACCCAAAGTCCCTGGTTAACACAAGACAGTAGGCCTAGTTCAACAGTGTGATGAATACAGTCATGGGAACAGACGGTAAGAAAAGCACGCCATACCACTTCTTTCTTCTTCTGAAAAGAGAAGTTACTGGAAAGACACAATGGTCACCATGATATTGCCAAGTAAAGGAACATCTCGTACAAGTACATTAAGTACAAGATGTTCCTGGATCAACATTCTTGTCACCAATCAACCAAATCAGAATTGAGGGATCATTTTTCAGGAAATATCTGTTTTAAGCTTATGATCAGAGTTAGGTTCTTCTACACCCTTGTTAATGAGCTATCATTCCCCACTGATTTTAGGAATACATTTTGTGGAGGTTTAGGGATTGTCTATATTTTCTATTTTTCTATATAAGTCTATATTTTTGGACAGTAATGTTGATCCAGGATCATGTCTTACTTGGCAAAATCACGGCCAACAAACAAACAAAACAACTTATATAAAAAGAAAGACCTTTACTTATATTTTGTCAGCATACATGTTCAGCAAGTGAAAAAACAAAGGTAAAGACGGGCTAAAAACATCCTTAAAGGGGTCATACAATCCAATTTTTCCACAAGCTAATATGATTCTTTAGGGTCTTAATGGAAAGTTTGTAATACAGTTTGTTTTAAAATTTCTCAAAG
>JAUMHR010000072.1:14248419-14269601 GCA_032361145.1 Enteromius fasciolatus | reverse complement strand
TTCCACAAACAATGAGCCTCCAATGTTTGTAAACCTGTCTGCAAACAAATTAAAAAGCCAGAATACAAAGCGGAAAATGATCATAATATGTATTGAAGTAACGCGCGTTCTCGTGTAAGCGCACACCCGCTCTCTCTCTCTCTCTCTCTCTCTTCCCATTACCGTGTGCAAACTATTTCCACAGTACTATAAATAAGGCTGCAGAGTAGAAGAGCGCAAACCTAAGGCGTGGCCGTGTGCAGGTGGACGTTGCTGCTCTCCATCTTAACTTTGTTCAAGCAGGACTTTCTCCTCCGAGGAACTAAATCGCCGCAAACATGCCTAAATGCCCCAAGTGCGAGAAGGAAGTTTACTTTGGTAAGACTCGTGTCAAATATTTCTATTTACATACATGCTGCTTTTTAATACTTAGGAAAAGAAAATCAAAGTAAGCTATTATGCTGTTATACAATTCATTAATATTCGATATAAATCATGTTAAACTGGTTTGAACAGCACGAGGGGATAACCAGGAAGGGAGCTGCATGTATTTCCTGTAACTTTTGCAAAGCAGGTTTTACACATAACTTCTGCAGGCAACTATTTGCTGCAAGAAAACACTTGCAGCAAGAAAAACAAAAATACAGCATATATTATGGAAAAATGTAAAAGTTAGCATTTTTGATTTTTAGACTTAATGGAAAAGTGTATTTTTGGGCTTAGAGTTAAGCTTATGTTTGCTTAGAAAACCCCAAAATATTGCATTATTGTTAAAAGTTATAATGATCAAGAAACTATAAGAAAACATTATTAGCAGATGGGGCTTTACAACAGTGACTAATAATGCAAATGATAATGTCAATGCTTTACATTGTAAAGTAACCTGTTTGCATTGTGTATTCAGTCAAACTATTTAAATATTTTCAGTACCATAAAAACAACAAGAATTGTCTTACTGTTTGGCTCACATTTAACAGTAAAATATATGGAAAGTAAAAATTAATGTCTTCAGTTTCTGAGCAGAAATGTATTCATATGCATCTCTTTCGAGACTTTCTTCTGGGATTAGGTTTTGTCTTTTCAGTTAACTGACCAACTGACCATTCTTCTTTGCTAATTTATTGTACATTCGTTGCCAATATAAGCATGCCGGGTAGATTTTTTGGCAGGCGGATTCAAGCAGTGGATTTATAGTCTTTCAGAAACTTTGAAACACCAAGTCTTCATGGAACATCATATTTTATCAGTATGCAAAATTAATAATTAGCATTTCACTGGAAGTGTTCTCTATTATTTCCATAATCTATATGCACATTTCCTCTGAGTTAACAATAAAGATTTCATCATATGGTCCTCGTTCAGCATCTCACACCATGACTCATTCTACTTTTGTTTATAGCGTCTTTTCCATCATACCAAACTGCCTCACATGCCTGGTGCTGGTCTTATTTAACGTTCGAATGGAAATAATTCTAACCACAGCAGTCCCTCAAAGATGGAAAAAGAAAAAAAATCCACAATAAAGATATCAGATAGAGATTAGATAATGGCGTAATCAAAATAACTCTTTTTAATAAGGCTTTGATTCCTTTTAAGTTTAAACAGATGTAACATTGGGTAATTTCTACCATCATCGGACTGATCTGCAAAAATAATGACCATTTCAAACACGTTTCCAAAGAACTTCTCCCAATCGTCTACTACTGGTCAGTCGAACAGATAGTCCCGCCCCAGACTTAAACCATTGGTTCAATATTCAGTCTTGCTCTTCATGCTCATTGAAAATCCGAATTAGTCAGTGTATTTTTTCCCTTATGTATCAATGTGCATTCAAAATATTGTATAGCACTTTTCTTTTATTTCTTTTATTTATAAAAGCCCCAATTAGTTACTTAATTCTAAAACTGGAATTGTCTGTCAGAATTGTGTAAGTTGCAGGAAATTATGTCACTTTCACTCACTGATAAGATCCGAAGCACTGAAAAGTATCTGTGCTCTCTCTGAGAAAAAAAATTAGTTTTTAGTAAAACTTTTTACACCAAGAGTTATTCTGTAGAACTTCAGAATTTATTACTGATCTCACATTTGGTTATTCAAAGGTCTTTTGATCATATTTTTATTAGTGTCATGTGTTTTTTAGCATTTATGCCAGCAAGTGGAGTTTGTGAAAAAAACTAAAACTCTGTTACACTATTCTCAGCGTTGTTACTCTATGGTAACTTAGTTTGACAGTAACAGAATTTTCAGACACCAAATGTTCCCAGCAATTATACAATACACACACACATATATATATATATATATGTTTGTGTGTGTGTGTGCTTTGCAATGTTATGGGGGAAGCATGTTCTGCAATCTGCAGAATAAATTACAACTGCAAATTACACATCTCTGTTGTAGATTTGACACCCAGTCAAGGACACTTTGTATTGATAAAGGCCATTAAGAGAGAGATTAGTGTGTCCTCTGTGTATTTGTCTGAGGGAAGTTAAGTAATTACTGTCTTAGGTGTGGCTCAGATGACCAAACTATTTCTTGGCATTGTTGCAAGAGCCTAAACCCATTCTAGTGAATTCCTTTCTGCCTTGTTTGTCCTTTCAAAATGTTCTTTCTCACATGGTCCATTGATTCTGCGTCCAACTCTCCCAGCATGTCTGGATCATATGTCCACAGTCTAGTACTAAACAGAAGAGCTTCCTGTGTCATCCACCGTAGTTTGGCATGACTAACTGCTTGAGCTGACTCTTATTACAGCTGTTGTAAGCGATTATAGCAGCTTGCAGTAGTCCATAACAATGGAAATAATGTGGTGTATGTGCAATCCTTCAACACTCTGCTTACTAGATAAAAGATGAAGCATTATTTGGTGTCTGGGGTCTTTGCTAACACCTCATCAGATTTTTTCAGATTTACGTCACAGATGGGAGCTGTTAATCTGCCCTTTTTCCATGCTTTGGTTTCTGCATGCCAAAAAGCTCAAACGAATCTTCTCTCGGAGCCATAATTCTGACATCTTTTCGAGTGGTCATGCTTTCAGACAGTCTTTGGCGTCCATGAGATGTAGACTCTTGCCCAAAACCTCCCTCGTTAAAAGCACCTCCCCTTCTGGAGACGCCCGAGCATGCATGAATTTGTCTTCTCTTCCCACTTCTTTTACGATGTTCATCATGAGGGTTGTTTGGAGAAATCTTTCTGCTGAGGGATGTAGATAAAGACTTCTTTATGGCCCTTTTATAAGGGAAGGGAGGGATGAATTCCTTTGGGAGTGTCCTGCATGTAGCATCCACACCCACCCATGTTCTCGCTGTCATGACTTTATCCGCGTTGAGTGGAGAACACAATGATCTGACAAGATTTGCAGCATGCTGGACTGTAGAGGCTATCCGCCAGACTTGAGATTTCAGCTTAAGCGTTGTTGACATGAAAAGTTCATCATGGCTTTAATGAACTACATAATGGCTGCAAATCAGCTCATTTTCCCATGCATGATTGACTTTGTATTGCCCAGACTCCTTTGTAAAAACAACTTAATGGCTAATGAGTGATCCTTTGGGTTCCAAGTTGTCTATGAGTTTATAAACAGGCCCAGATGGAACTTAACTTTTCTTTTCAGCCATTTTCCGCATACACTTTTTTTTGGAGGAAAACAACTAAATAGATTTAATCATAGTAAAACGTGTTAAATTATGCTCTTTTTCACACCGCACTGGTAATATATGTATTATTCGAGAACATTTATAACAAATTTAAAGAAACCATTTAAAATGTTAAGTTGGTCATTATTTTACTCAGCTTCATGTTGTTCCAAACCTACATGACTTTCTTTCTTCCTTCAAAATGCAAATTATTTTTGTCCATATAATGAAATCCGTGGGGTCCAAAACAGAGAAAAAAGGTTATGAACAACATAAGGGTCGGTAATTAAAGATAAAATAATAATTGGGACAATCTGCCCCTTTAAATTAATTTGAATTAATATTGAAATATTGTGTTACTACAGTGCATAAAAAATGAATAAATAAATGGGGAATTTTGTGAATAATGTGCACTGCAATTCTGCATTAATCAATCCATGTTGGCCTATTTATGTGTGGTTTCTTATATTTATTAATGATAATTATTGTTGATGTTTTAGCTGAGAGAGTGTCGTCACTTGGCAAAGACTGGCACAGACCCTGTCTGAAGTGTGAGAAATGCAACAAGACCCTGTCAGCTGGCTCACATGCAGAGGTAAGTCACTCACAGAAATATACACGGCCTGCCAACCTCTTACTGGGACAGAGCACAGATTCATTTACCAGGCATACTTAATGGAGTCCAGTTAACTGTTGGCATATTTTTACCTTACATAAACACTTTAGGGGGTTAGCCTGTCAGAGTAATATGTCTTGAGGAAGGTCTTGCATAATAGCCCCTGTTCAGTTCATTAATGTACTGTGGACTGACTAATGTGTTTCACCCCACAGCATGATGGGAAGCCCTATTGTAACAACCCATGCTACTCAGCACTCTTTGGACCCAAAGGTAAAGTTTCTTCAACAGCTCTGTTTTACTGTGCTGTAGAGTTACTGTTCAACTAGACCACCACATGGCATAGATTAGCGCTTCACCTCATAAACACATGGACTAACTGCTGTGGGACTGTACTTGACCACTATAAAATGGTTTCTCACTCATCCAGAATTTATTCACATTTATTAATTATTCAGCGGCACTTAATCTAAATGTCTTACTGTCAGCTGTTGTATAATTTCATTTTGCATCACATATTTTTGACTTGTTTTCTGTTAGCATGCTAATCAGTTAGCCCGCTACGCTAACACATCTAGTGCAAGCTACTTCAATAATTATGTCAAAACATTTAACTTCATGCCATATGGTCAACTGGACATGACAATACAGTACTTTCTATTTAAATTATTATGAGTAATTCTCTTTTTTTCCTCAGGTTTTGGACGTGGCGGCACTGAGAGCCACACATTCAAATAGGTCATTGCAGAAGTGAGTTCACCATATAAAAATAATCAATTTTACCTATACTTACAGTAGATGTCATAACATGCACTAACTGTACTTTTCTTTTTTATTTACAGGTTTACACACTCTATAAGCTTGTTTTACAGGAGCTTGATGTTTGTTTATTTGCCACTATTTTTAGCCACATATTGTTAAACCAAAGACAAAATGACCAATCCATGCAATGTTTTGGAAAGTACTAATTTGTATAATCTGTTTTTAAAATGTTGTCTGCACTCAATCATGTCTCATATGGGGCACTACTCAAAGACCCTTTTACAATTAAACTGAACATTTTATACATTAAATGTATGATTTAAACCTCCCTCTACTTGTCCTTCACACTTCTTTCTCATATATATTAATTAATAACATGTAGTTATAAATATATATAAACTACATTTTGCCTTACTCATTTAATTTTATGATCCCTTTAACAACTGTTTATCCCTGCCACTCATAACATGATTTTATTACTCTTTACATTTTTTCATTTTAAAGGCTTAAGCCCCATTCACACATTGCTCTAAGGTTACTGGTAGACTGTAAGTCTGGAAATATCATTTAAAAATGCAATCATAGATTATTTATTGATGCTAAATATAAATCTAATATGAACTATATGAGTTTTTAACTGCTCACTGCATTATGTAATCAACAAGAACCAGCAATAATTCAAACTCACTGTGACTGCCAACCTTTTCCTTTCCATTCGTCATTTTGTAATATGTCATATGTATATGTAATAGTTAAATCGCTCCACAAATTCTCTGTCCAACCAGGCGCTGGTAACACTTTGTTTTGATAGTCCAATTGAACAAAGTAACTTTGCAACCACCAGTCATTAGTGTATTAATAGGCTCTCTGCCTAATATTGAATAATTTAGAGTTAGCAAACCAATAGTAGGAAAGTGTTGAGAGTTTGTCTCTTCCAAAAGTCACTCTACATTTCATTAAACAGTCAAGCATTCTTCAACTCCGTTGTGTCGCTGGACACGTCTGCGTCCTGACTGCAACCAAAATGCTTCCCTACTACATAGTAAGCGAAACCAGTATGTGACAAATAAAGTATGTCAGAATTTACAGTATTCATGAAAGAGTAGGTAAAAAGTATCTGAATGATTTACTGCTTCCAGCAACATTCTGAAGTGTGCACACATGGACACTTTACTATTTCCTAAAGACACGGCAGAGGATTTGTGAATGGCAATGAAGTGATGCAACTAATGCTTGTAGGTCACATGACATTGCTGAATGTATATTCATAGAACACAATTTTCAGGGGTCACGAAGTAATTGCTTATTTGAAATAAGTGCATACTTAAGAGAGTATGCAATATCAGACACTCCCTCTAATAGAATGTCACTTGTTTCAATGGAAATCTGCAGTTTCTATTGCAATCAATGGGATCATGTCGCTCTGTCATTGCATGTTACTGGCGTCAATGTGAGAAATATTCCATGTGGAAAAGAAAAAAGCTTTTTCTGGCACTTGGCGAGTGTTAATTTTGCACCCTGTGCCCCACTAAGAAACAAAATGGCTCCTTAACAGAACAATTTCCACTTTAAAGAAAGTGATGCCAACAGATGTTGAGCTTTATATTGAAAAGCTAATTATTACTGGCATGGTTCCAGATTCCAGAAGCATTAATCAGATATGAGTGGGCGGTGTTCATTTTAAGCAACGCCACAGAGCACAACCTCTTCCAAATACCTGCAGATTAGGAAACAACCTGATTAATTGGTAACTACTGATTTAAGCAAGTTTATTTAGAGTACCCTTATATGGTAACATACCAGAATGAACACATGCCGAATCCTGCATACATCTCTAGACGACTGACTCAAAAGGGAGGGTCACTTCCCCTCTGTGTCTATTTGACATGAGTGCCTGCCTACACCTCTTCAACTCCTTCCCACCACCAAACACAGAACGGCTGCCGGCAGGTCAGAGGACAGCGGTTGCTATAGTAACAGACAAAAACAAAGACTCAACAGTGACTTGGCCAACGCTCAGCCCAACTCTGTCTCTAGCATTTGCCCCTGAACAAAGATCCTTTATCATGGTGAGATCTGGAATGAGAGAATGGGACAGACAGAAAGGGTTGTTCCCTGGTTTGCTATTTAAAATATTTTTCAAAGAAAGGAGCATTGAGCGCACACGTGATGAAATGCCACTATTTTTATAGCAGTGTAATTGAGATCACGCAGCTGTGCGGCTTTCACCCCCTCACACTTGCAACTTTCTCAAACAGGAAGGATATTTCTGACTGAATCAAGGCTGTTTGTCGTTTTCATATGTCATAATAACAGAACCGAAACTTCTGTGGATCTTTTGCCAGTGATGAACCCGAGTAAACATACTCAAATACAGAAACTGCCAAGCAATCGAAATTTGCATGGCCTTATCCTCTTCGTTTCAATCTTTCAATTTCTTCACAGTTGCAATGGCAGTACACTTTCCTTCAATGGCTTTATGACAGGATATCTGTCAAGCGCCTGCTGACATTAAATAGGCAAGTGATACAATGCTACGGACCAAAGGGGATTATTACATTTGCCCAAGAATAACACAGTAGTTTTATGTCTTTTTAAGATGCTCAGAGTCACAGACTTCATATAAAATTTGTAGCCAACTACATGGTACAAGTAATGATACATACCATTTCCAGCACATTCCAGCCATTCTGCTTTATTTTTAAAAATGACATTTTTACCACAGCACTACTTATTTTAATTTAAGCTTCTCAAATGGACCTTTTCACAAAGTTTTTTTTATTCCCTACAAATGTCTTTTCAGTTACACCATTTTCCATGTAAGAAAATAAACCTGCTTAGACAGTCTAAAAAGATTTGTAGCACAACTTGAAGCATAAAACTCCTACGTGACTTGCTGCAGAACATGGTAGGCTATTTGAATTCTGCTCTACACATGTAATGGTTTGAGGCACCACTGGCTTGGTCGGCATTGCTGGGAACGGCCACAGAAACTTCATATCCGTTCACATACCATTTAAATTAATGAGCGGAGACCTTGTTAGGTGTTTGATCTTTACTTTTTGTTATGATTTTGATAGATTTTTGGTTTGGTGCAATGCCGAAAAGTTGCTGCGTGGCGTTCTGTACCTCTAAGTTAAAAAAAATGATCTGAAGATTTATATACTACCGAATAAACAGACGGAGGTATCTCGATCTGAGTGCGTAACACACAACATCAGAACTCTGTCAGCAGTTATGGATATACAACTTATAAAACATAACAAGCTTAATATTTATATTTATATGCACTCCATATACTACTTTAATGAGCTGTCATTAGTCCTGTTTGCCTGCACCGCAACCCAGTTACCCCTCCTTCACATCAAATAAATGTCATTCCCTGATATTTTTGTGATGTAAATGTCATAATCTATTAACACATTTAATTCTCAACAGCTCTGGTTGCAGTATAACATTTTAATTAATAAGTAACAAATACACAAAAAGAAGAAAAGAAAAAAAAAAGAATCTGAATGACTTCCATCACGTGAAAAATATGTTTTACTTAGCTAGTCTACTATTACTAGCTACTAAAAAACGTACATGTAGAAGCGTATAGGTTAACGGTTTTCTTTAGGCTATTTTCTGGCAGAAGTAGGCTACTTTATGTGGTTTCCCGGGGAATTCGTCCCGACAGTCTCACTACAGTTGATGTATGTTAAAAACAAAGTTTAGAAGAGCAAAGTTTATTCACATTTTTTTCACTTCTAGCTAAACAAATAGTGTAGCTAACACTTCCATCGCCATTTAATCTGTTGTCAAAGGTGAAGTTAACACACTGTACAATCAATTGCAAAAAACATCTTGAAAAGCGTGTTCTATGTACATGTGTGGCAAAGCGAACGTTCCAAATTCCTTCGCCCAGTTCTCAGAAGAAGTGCAACAAAATGGCGACGCGATGCTGCACGATGCGTTAGCCGTTATAGGGAAATAACGTATCCAGGTTATGAATATAACCATGGTTCCTTTAGGGAACGAGACGCTGCGTCACTGCTTTGGAAATGCCCCCTGTTGTAAAACACTGGTTTGTAGCGCAAACACGTTTACTGCACGTTGATATTCTTTTCGTTCCTTATCGGGAACTTCGAGCTGTGTCTCGTTCCTTAAAGGAACCATGGTTATATTCATAACCTGGAGACGTTCCTTATCGAGAACTTCGAAGTGCGTCACTTCTTTGGGAACGAGATGCCCACAAGAAAGAACCGAAGAACCTGGGGTGTTACTGATATCTACGCAATAAAACCGGAAAAATGTAGAAGGGGTGGACCATCCCGCAGCTTTTACAGATGTCCGATATTGGGACACCTGCAAAGAAGGTCTCGGAGGTCGCCTTACTCCTAGTTGAGTGAGCCTTGACACCCATCGGCGAGGGGAGACCAAAGGCCGTGACTGTCTCAACAATCCAGTGGCTAATAGTGTGCTTGGCAGCAGGGCATCCTCTCCTCGTCAGACCAATGCACACAAGCAATTGGTCCGACTTCCTCCATAGGGCAGCTCTATGGACGTATGCGTCCAGTGCTCGAACTGGACACATACAGTTAAGCTTCTCGTGGTCTGGATGCCCGGAGGGAGGATGATAAATCGCCTGAAGTACGATGGGCCGTGGTGCAGTGGTGGGGACCTTAGGACTATAACCTCGCTCGGGAGTACAGGAAAGCTTTTGCCATACCGGACGCAAAGTCTAAAAAAGACAGGGCCACTGAAAAGGCCTGCTTATTTTAGGGAAACAGCAGAAACAGTAGAAGGTTGGAAAAAACACGAGTTATGGGTTGCCTGGAACGCAGCATTACTTGTGGAACTTAGCGTGCAACTGTTAGCAGTGGGTGGGTGCATGCCAAAACTGCGTATCATAGACTATGCACATCTAACTGCTTATCAAATGTGTGGAAATTGCGTATTATATGCACGTCAAACATGTGCGTATCATATCCACACCAAAGTCAATTTCTGCATATAAATAGCACGCCAGAAACAGAAAATGGTGTTATTGATAGCCAAAATTCACAAGTATGATTAATAGTAAAAAAAAAAAAAACATAATGTGAATGAGTTTATGCAGTGAAATCTTAATCACTGAAAGTAATGATTCACGGCCTGAATTATTATTGTGATTATTTTCATTGTGCAGAGCTCCGAGAAGCTGTAACAAAAGCAACAGTACTTCATTAAACATGGAATGAATTTTCCAAAACGTTTTCCAAATAAATCTTTCAAGTGCATAAATCTGTCCCAGAAAGTGCAACATAGTTCTATTCATAGCAAACAGCCCTGCCAGATTGTGACATGAGGGAGAAGCTGTGGTTTGCCATTGAATCTGGTCCTCATCTCTTTTGGCAGCACATAATATTTGTTGAATTAAATTTTCTGTCCCGTCGGTCCCATCTCATTCTATCCACCCTCATTCACTCACTGGTCTGTCCTCACAAATGGCAAACAAGGCAGGAAGCAATCTGCTGTTTCTCATCATGTTTAATAAGAAAGTCAGTCTGTGCTAATAAGAGTGGAGTGAGAGACAGGAAGACGGCCGATCGGAGCTCCGAGCACCTGCGAGGTGTGAGCGGCTGCACATCTGTCTCTGTTACTGTGTTGATTAGCCAACAGGGCAGCTTCCTGCTAAATCCCAGAGGCCGGATGTGATAATATCCATGCAGTGCTAGGCTATGTTTGAAATAGGATACTTCTAGAACACAGTGAAACAACCGTGTCATTAATTCAGAGTGCATGCTACTACATAACACAATCAATCTTAACTTTTTAAGTATGTTATAGTATGTAAACTAAATTAACAATCGACTAGCAAAATATTTTTAATTCAATCTTAAATCCAACTAATTATTATATTGACCAAACGTATACAGTGCCCTACACTAATATTGGCACCCTTAGTAAATCGGAGCAAAAGAGGCCGTGAAAATAAATCTGCATTTTTTATCCTTTTGATCTTTCATCTAAAAAATGCACAAAACTCTCACCTATCGTTAAAAAAAACCAATTGAAAGTGGTCGGAAAAAAATCTCACTGTGAAATAAATGTTTTCTCTAGTTCATACTGGCCACAATTATTGGCACCCAATTATTGCAACATCCTTCTTTACCAAAATAGCAGCCCTGTGTTTTCTCCTGTAATGCCTGATGAGTTTGGAGAACACCTGATAAGAGATCAGAGACCATTCCTTCATCCAGAATAGCATTTGTCCTCCTGAACAATATGTGGGGGTGTAGGCTGTTTGATTTTGATTCTGATCCCAAAACTCAATTAATCTCTGCAATACTCCAGCTGTGATCCTTGGAGAGTCAAACTCTCCTCCTCAGCGTGCATTAGGACAGTACAGACACACATCCTCTTCCAGGCAGATGTGTAATATCTTTTGTTGATTGGAACCTCTTAATTATTGCCCTGATGGTGGAAATGGGGATTTTCAATGGTTTAGCTTTTGTCTTAAAGCAACTTTCTCTTTTCGGAATCTTGCTCTACACATCAGGACTTTATTGTTTGGTTTTACTTCTTGTGATGGATGATTAAGGAAATGTTTCCTTTGTTTTCTTTATATTTATAATCCTTTTGGAACAGGAAGTCCTAGCTGGACAATATCATTCTCCTAGTCTCCCTGGTATGCTAAAAAAATGTAAATATGAACGGGAATATACTTCAGAGATGTTTTACTCATAAGAATTTCCAGGGGTGCCAATAATTGTAGCCAACATGCACTGGAGAAAACCCTTTATTTTATACAATTTTCTCCCCACTTTCCCAACAATTGTTTTATTTCAATGATAGGTTAGATTTTAATTTTTTATATATATAGAAAACTCTCACACACAATATGTATATGAAACAATACAGATAGCAGAGAAAGTCAGAACTGCTCCACTTCCCATTGTCTTTTACACAATCTGTCTATTATGAAGCTGATAAAACAAGATGGTATCCTTTGCAAATTACACTATATTTATGGGTCTAGTTGTAAATATAAATGGGATTTAACTGTAAGGCTTTGCCTCTGGTTCACTACCTTCTGAGATCTCCCTCCCAAGATGCAATGTGTCTGTTAAGGTAATTACTAAGAGAAGTAATCTACAACCACAAACATGCACACACACGCACATTATCTTGTTGTGTGTCATTGCATAGCTTCATTTAATAGCAGTAGCGAAGATGATATTTTCTGGTCATAGGTGGAGGAATCTTCTAAACCTGCCAAAAGTAAGACAATATACTTTACTTACAGTAAATAAAGATTACTTTATAGGGACATTGACTTTTTTATATTGCTTGTTTGTTTTATATTTTGACATTATTAAACAAAGCATTTCTTTATATAGAGTTGATCTTGGAAAGATAGCATTTTTTATTATATTATTTATGCATTTAAAGCATTGTGTATTTGCTGTACTTTAGGTCTAATAGCCTGATTTCTATTAAATATATACTGTATATATATATATAGCAAGTTATTGTAATGTAAATAGTAGAATTACTACTGAAAATAAATACAAACATTTGTATTAAAATAAAATAAAAACTTAGGAATTGAAAAATCAGGAATGGTTATGGGTTATAAATAAATATTAATGTTTTTTTGTTTTGTTTTTTGCCAGACCTGAACTCCTTCTCGTGAGGTTCACTCAATCAAACATCTGTTAAGTGAATCTGTATCAAGTTCCTTATGTAACGCATACATTTCAAACATGATTCCACAACTTTACAGTAAATCAGAGGGACACTAAATCTTAAACCTGTAAACATCTCTCCTGTAAACTGCTCCCATCGCCCAGAGGGACATCAGGCCCAACTGGCGGGGCTCCCGATTCGCTGGTTATCCATTGATGAATGAACAAACCTATCACATCTGTTACAAACCGCCCGGTGGAATTTCCTCCAAACACAACTCAAGTTTGCATTGCAAACTCAGTCCTTTGTGTGTCTTTCTAGAAGACAAAACAGATCCCCTCTGATCTCTGATTGCTTCCATATGTTGTCTAAGACTGTAAAAAAAATACAATCTTCTTTCAACAGAGTTTATGTTGGCCATTTTATCTCAGCATCTCTTCCAAGAGGGAGAGGAGGAAAAGGGAGTGAGAATGAGCACGAAACCACCTCGTTTGTCTCTCCCAAAATCCCCTGCTGCTTACTTCGAAATACAACAGTCAGTTCTTTACCTACAGCTCTGAATCCACAGCAACAGTCAACACACTTCATCAACAGACCTCATCAGTATGTGGTAGATGTGTGACTGGTGGCTCTGCTCGGTAAATGATGTGGTGTGCAGGTGGCGTTTACAAATCGTTTAGTTTTGGAGTCAAAGTTTGTTCTGACATTTGTAGTTTGCATATGCGTGCACAGCTACATGCAGCTCTGAAGCGCGCGCCTGTTTCATTTGAATTCGTAAAATTAGTTTTACTCTGAATTGTTTTCACATATTTAGATAGATGAATCTTTATTTGTTTATCTGAAAGTTCCGGGCAAAATGACATAATTCGTTTCTATCTGCATGGATGCTAAAAACACAAACAGAACCGCGTTGCAAGAGCTCATGGCGGACTATTATTTTGCAGATGTTGGCGCCACCCAGCGGCAGGCAAAAATAATAGCAAATATTATAATAAATAAATAAATATAGAGCGTTGTTTTGTTTTATTTGACTACTAGCGTTATAATATTGGTCAAATATTGTATACATGAATATAGATAGCTTATGTACATTCCCCTTCTCTGCTTGTTATATTCATAACTGAATCAATCCTTTACAAAAATGCGGTCAAAAAACAAGAAAATAGTTTTAATTTCGTTTCTGTACTTTATTTGATTTTTGTCTTGAATTTGATGCGTTGACCCTTGAATGTCAGTTTCTTGTTTTTAAATTGGTATCTGTGCCATTTTACATTTTTATTTAATAACAAACCGTTAAAAGATAATTCAGACACGGTTTAGCGCAACATTAAAGCCTGGTTTTCATTTGAATTGTAAAAATGTAAAAAAAAAAAATGTATATTTATATTTATATATATATATATATTTATTTACCTGGATATTTATATTCTAACATTTTATTTAAACATTCATATATTTCTAACCTGCAGATTTTCATATTATCACTGTAGCTTTTCTAGTGTAAAAAATACTGTAGACAACAATGCCACCGTGTGGACATTCATGTAGTCCATACAACTTCTGCAAAAATTTGAATATATATTATTTTTATTGTTCCTCTAGCCATCATTTGACCAATTAAAGCATTCATCCCCCAAATACTGTTACAAATATGGTCATGTTTATTGTGTTTTTTTCCTTATTTATTATTCTAAAACACGTGATAAAAACACAACTGAAACACAATAAGTTATACTGTAGTAAAAAGCACTTCAGAGTTCTTTCCACAGCCATCATTAGTGTACAAGCCCCTATGAAAATAGCATAGAAAGTGTGCATACAGTTTTAGAAGCCTTTTTCATATTTTATATTCCTCTACAGAAGAATTTCCCTTGGCTGAATGAAAGACAGAAACGGGAGGTGCACCCATATGACATTCCCCAAAGTAATATCAATATTCATATCTCAACGACGACGAGAATAACAAAAAAGCTTGGCTAAATCTTTGACAAATGCCCATATCTTCATATCAGAGCAAATCAGTCTTTTCACATATATGAACAAGTATATATAATATATATATATATTTAAAAATAAAAAAAGGAAACATTAAATAGTCTGTAGGAAGCTTCTTTTTCTCACTTGGCTTTGAGTTGGAAACAGTTTTGAATATTGGTGCATCAACTACAAACAACCACGCATGCACACCCATGCAAATAAACACAAACACTCACGCATTCACGCGCACACACACGCACGCATGCTGCATAGAAGACTTCTGTGTTATTAGCAATAATTGGAGCTGTTACTGTTGGCTGTGAATCCCCCGTGGGCCTATCCTTTAAAAGAAGACTCTTTGCTGCCATGGAGACAAAGCCAAGTGCTTAAGTGTTTGGCCAGTACAGAGAGAAAGAAACCCGAGCTGCTCGCAACTGCCCTTAAACTCACCATCACATCTCACATTTGTTCTTACATTAAAATCTAAACTGATTATCTAATACTTTTGTTCAAAGATGCTAAAAAAAAAAAAAAAAAAAGTGGAGTGGGAGGGAACTTCAAAGTCCCACTATTGCTATTGCACTTAACAGTGTGATTTTATAACCATGCTTTCAGCAAATATATGCAATCTTCACTTAAACACAGATAGCAAACGTCTAAAACTAAAAGTCAAATGAGAAAAAGAATTGCACCCTTTCCCTCCCCCCCGAAAACAAAACAAAACAATTATAATAAAACAGTACAAAGCTAATAGTAACAGTAATGATAATAACAATACATGATATATCGAGCACAACCATTATAATCAGCAGAATATAAAAAAAGAACCTTTGTAAAAGTGATTGTCATGTAAAGATAGAAAGTGTCAAAAACATTGAAGGCATCAGCGAGGTCACCGTTTTAATCAAAGGGGAGTTCATTTCAAATTAAAAATGCGTCATTTACTCGCACTCAATGCATTTCCAAACCTGTACGCCTTTCTATATGATGAACGCCAAAAGGAGAGGTTAAGTAGAATGTTCAAGCTGATCATTGCCATGAAATAAAAGTATCTAGTAGCAATAGGACAGATGTCAAGCTTTAAAGAAAAAAAATAATAAAGCACCATAAAACTCATGCACTGCATAGTCTTTTGATGTCATAAAATAAATTTGTAAAACTACCACCATAGCTCTTAAATCCCATGTGTGCAAATCAGATTTAAATTGGTACTCTGCAGTCTTAAGTATAATTTTTGTAATAATGTATAAGTATTGTATTTATTACACTGTATTAATAGCAAGTACTTAATACTTTATTTTTTATATTTACTGTTTTAATTAAGGTGCAAACACTTTCGTTCCATTTAATATCTATATCTATTTAATATATATCTATATAGTAATTTTTGTACTTTATCCTAATATTGTTTCAGCTGTTTTGTACTAAAATATGCAATTTTTACATTTTTCAGCTAATAGCTTTAAGTTCGGGCCGTCACATCAGTTAATCATGATTAATTACATCTAAAATATATACATGTATGCGTGCATATTTATATACACATATTAAATATACACAGTACACACACATTATGTAAACACAAGCTTTTATTAATCCTGAGTAATCGATTTGACGGCCCTACTTTATATAAAACCAAGAGATTTTATTCTGTTTCTTAGACAAGCCAATACATTAGACTTTTTTCTTTTACATACTTTTTCTTAATTCGTCCTTTTTAAATATTGAAAGCCCTTAGTCAACATTCGTAAAAAAACACCTCAACATTCTGCTCAACGTCTCGTTTTGTGTTCTGAGGAGAAAGAGTTTGGAATGACACGAGGCTGAGAAAACAACAGAATTTTCCACTTCGGATGAACTTCACCTTTGAGAAACTCAAAACAGAAAGCCCAAAATTACAGCACTGGAGATCAAGACCAGGCGTACAAGCACAGTTGTGCAAGCGTTTGGCAGTCAACGTGGAAGAGAAAGATACCGTCATTTTCATTTCGGAAAAAAAAAGGAGGAAAAGACTACACAAACACGCACACTTGCTTCTGTGTCCCTCCGCGTCCACAGCACTGAATCCATAATGGTTCGTTTCACGGGAGAACAGCGAGTGAGTTCTGTGCACAGACACTGGATAAATGTGCTGCGGACAGATCGGTGTGTGTGTAGGACCAGTCCAAAAGTGCATATTATAGACACACACGCACACATTCACACTGAGATGGCATGGCTTTCACTCCCAATAGCCCTATATCTGAACATTAAGCCCCTGAATGCTTCTACAGCACCGGTCTCTGTCTTCGTCCGTCTCATGTACACACATACACACTCGCACAAACACTCTACGGGAGTGAGCCAGTCCCTGAAACTCTTCTTTTGGGGATGGGTCTTGTTGGCTGGTAAAACGAAAATAAATAGGTTTTTTCTGGGCCATACGAAAGGGATTGTTAGCTAGTGCCAGTCTTCGTCATCTGCGTCCTCCTCTTCCTCTGAGGAGTCGTCGCTGCTGGCTCTCCTTGTTCTGCTCGGATCGCCCATCGCTCCGTTCTGCCGGGCTGCCAACAAGGCAGCGGCTGCCGCCTGCTGCTCAGCCTCCCTCTGCCGGAGCGCAGCTGCCTTTTTCTCCGCCTCGGCGTGACTCTTCATGTGGGCACTGCGGCTCTTCACTTTATAGAAGATCCTGGAGAGACAACAGTGTTCAGTGATTTGAATTCGAGAACCAGAGCAGATTCATGAGTTACTCGTTTAATTGAATGATTCGTTCAAGTGTCAGACATGCGGATCATTGAGTCATTGAGATTTGCTGGTATCAAGAACAAATCATTTCAACCGATTCATTGCAAAGATCCATCTCAGAATGATAGAATGAATCGTTCACAAACTGAACTGGAGAACCAGACTCGCTGGATTTATGAACGAATCATTTAAACTGGTTGAATCGTTCCAACTCAACTCCCTCTCCAAAAAAGATTCATTCAAGAATCGGATATACATTTCAAAGACTTGAATTTTTTGCGAATAAAGAATCATTTCCATCTATCGAGTCAAAGAGAACAAAACCATCACTTCCTGATAAAATGGCAATAAATATCACCAAGAAAAGTAGGAGAAGCCATTTAATATAATAATTTTCATATGATTAATTACTTTTGCTTCAGAGTGAGCAGACGACACATGCTGTCATTGCTTTCGGAGGTGCATGCATGCTGTTTAGGAACAATAATACAGAGATATTTCTTTGTTGACATGTTTTTGTAAAAACTGATTCGTTTCAAAAATCCAAGTAATTCACAAATCAGACATGCAGAGTTGCACCCAAGAACCGGATCAGCCAGAATCATCAATGATTCACTCAAACTGGTTTTGGATCAGCTGATTCATTGCAAAGATCTGACTAAAAAGAACTGTTCTGTTCATAAAATCAGGAAAGTCAACAAGTTAAACCAGAGAACCAAGTCAACCAAATCATTAAACAGATCTGACTCAAAAGAATTTGTTCATGAATCAACTTCTCTTTTGAGAGCAGTCATAGTCCGTTCAAAATGTTGACCTACATTTAGTTTGTTTCTTATGGAAAGCTATAAGATGACTTCAGATATCTTGTAATACAGTCATTTAGGCCACTTTTTTTCATTTCTGGTATAACACATATGTCCTTGTGTCTCAGTCAGACAGTTTTGGAATAATACAAGTCATTCTTGCTGAATTTACACAACTACAAATAAAACATTCGCACATTAAATCTCCATAAACACCGTCTCCACGCTAATACAGCATTATCCTCATACACCATAGTAAGTGCTATTAGAAATAAATCTGGTGGTAATCCAGATATGGGCACTGTACTTCTTAGTAGAACATAAAAGAGCATACGCGTGTATTCAAATCACACAGACGCTGGTGTGTACGGATCAGGGAACGTGGCATTCAACATCTCCATGGACTTCGTTGCTAAGAGACTGTTGATTTTAACAAGCCGACTGTTGCCATGGATAAAATCTCCAATCAAAATCAGATGTTGCCTTTTTACTGCTTACTACTAGACTGATCCCGGACACGTTACACCCCAGAGCTGTCAAGCTTTACTGATTCCCAGTAAGACTAAGATGGTTTATCTAAGACCGGTGCATGTCGTCTAGTAATATGCACAACTCATGTTGAGGAAGCTAGTTTTTGAAACAATATATAAAACTTATTTTATTTTCCAAAACATTACATTTATACGAAGCGAAAACACAAGGACTTGTGTCCAACTGAATCATTTCTGAATCAACAGGTTCATTTACAGGAATCACTGAAATCTTTCCAATGCTTAAAAAAAAAAAAAAAAAAAGTGAAAAATGCATGTAATGTATTATTTCTTCCAGTTTGCTTGACTGTGAAGCTGAATACACAATACATGTAACAGAAACTAAAATATTTTGTGGAGCTACATGCTACTGGTTGGAGAAACTAGCTTGTTACTTCTAAGTTAGTAGTGTCGCAACTCTTAGTTAATTGCTCCCCAACACTGTAGTTCATGCAATGTAAAGGCATAGGGATAAAATATGCAAATAAATAAAACAAAGTATTAAAAATGGTATAAAAATAAGGTAAACGTTCTTTTGTTTGCAAAACATAGTGTACGGTGTATATTTAATACACCTGTTTTATAAAACAAGTTCATCAAACGAGCCAGGTTTATTTGAGTTAGTTTAGTTAGTTAGTTAGTTAACTGAAATAAGCCTAGCTTATTTGCTAAACTTGTTTTATGAAACAGGACCCTGAAATAAAAGGTGAGTTCAAGTAAGGTAAATAATGAAAAAAAAAAAGGTTTTACAGTTATTAGTAAATTGCTAAATATGCGTGTATCCCAACATACTGACCTGCCACACTTCTTGCAGGGGAATTCACCCTCTGGGTTGGTTTGCCCCTTTCCTGTATTGCCAGTGCTTTTCCTGCCTGTGGTGTCAGAGCGGGGTTTAGATGTTGGTTGTGATGGAGGAGGAGGATGATGACTAACCCCCAACGTGGACGGATCTCTAGCGCTGTCTTCCTGACTTCTTAAGACCAATACAGCAGCAGCCTAACAGGAAACGGATGATTACTTAAAGCAACCACAGCTAAATGCATACAGATATTAGACACAGGAAACTTCCTGTGTAGAGAAGGAGATCTGGTTCAAAGCACTATTGTGCATTTTGTTAACTGCAGATTACTCAAGCTGGGTGGTCTCTAATATGTAGAAAAATAAAGTGCACTATAAATCAGATAAATCATTCAAGCTTGTAACGAGATGTACCACTAGATGGCGCTAAAAAATACCTTAGTGTACTGAACTACATATGACTAATGTCTATTGCAGACCTGTTTTCTTATTATTTCAAGTAGGTCAGAGCTGGGCATGACGATTGGAGAGCTGCAGATATAATTTCCTGTGGGCACCATGTGTTTTTGCAAGCTCATGCATATTAAATCTCCCTAAACTCACATTTTCAGTGGCCTGTAGCGATTGTGTCACCCTGCCCGGGCTCTTTTCTCGTTTCCTGTCACATGACCCTTCCCACTTCCTGCTCTCCTCGTCTTCTTTCCGTGATTCGAATTTCTGTGAACTCTGAAGGAGAAGAAACATTTTGATGCTTCTCTGGTTTTTAGGCCATTAAACCTCCCAGGTACATGCAGTGACAAAGACACAGGAACTCACTTTATTGTCCACTTCCTCCTCTGTGGTGGGTTTAGTCTCTGGTGGCTCTGCTTCTCCGTACACGAGTGTTCCGTTCCTTCCGATCTTCACCTGCTTCTTATACGTGTAGTAGAACTCCACACACTGAGCCACCGTCTTGGAGCTCACCTTCAAGTCAAACATCAACAATTCATCGTTAGCAGAATTCAATAGAACCGAAAACCATGTTTGCAAGTCATTTTAAGTATTTTGTGCAAGACCTACCACAGCTAAATCAATGAGATAAACAAGATAAAATATCATTTTTGTCATGCGATTAGGAATCAGTAACAGCTTGTTAGACTACTGCTAGAATGTAGTGCACTGCTATGTGGTTGCCAGTGTATTATTTATTTTTAAGGCGTTGCTAAGACTTGTCTGCTTGGTTGCCAAAGCATTCTGTGCATATTTTAGTGTATAGCCATGCAACTGCCCGGGTTTTTTCAGTATTAAAGCCTTTTCACTCTGAAGTGTAATTTTTGGCCCATATATATATATATATATATATATTATATATATATCCCAATAGGATCCCTACACGCAATTATTTGCAGCACAAAAGGATTGTTGTTTTGTAGTCATTTCTATTATTTTTCTAATTGGACGAAATGGCTCGTCCAATTACATTTGAGCTAAGATCACACGCCTGGAGCAGCTGCTGTTGCAGGAAAGAATGAGCTTGGTGGCGCTGTTGCGAAAAACCAGTGTAAAAAAAAACCAAAAGAAGAGTGTTCCGAGAGAAGAGGATAGGTGCGTCCGAAATCGCGTACTGCTTAAGTAGGTACTACATTTAAAACCAAACGTACTACCCAACCGTTAAATAGTAGGTACTATATAGTATGAATGGGGGTAGTATGAATGGATTTCGGAC
>JAUMHR010000072.1:14227919-14248319 GCA_032361145.1 Enteromius fasciolatus | reverse complement strand
AATGCTATGAATTTGGACATACTACTCGCCTCGCATGCTGTTTTTCGCGTACTATATAGTAGGGAAGTAAGCGATTTCGTTCTTGCCATCAGTGGTATCTGACAACAGATTTAATCTCACATGTTTTTTATACTGAATATAATATCTATTAATTCTCCGGATCACATTAATTTTTCGTCCCACGGGTGTAATAAGTCAGATCATACCTCCAATTTTAATTTAAAGATGTATTCCTGTGCGCATTATAGATCATTTGTATTTCTGGTGTGGAAACGTGTTCATATTAATTAAATGCTGTATATAGCAGTAGACCAAATAAAAGATTCATTTGAGGAATGAATTGATTGACCTACTGCGCAGGCGTGAATCATCAGAAGGCGATCAATCATGTCACACTCAGTGTGAAAGCAATGTTCAACGGCAATTCGTCTCGCTTTTGCACATCACAGTCAGGTGGATGTCGAGATGTTGAGGTGCTATGAATGTACTAGGGTGTTGTAGTTTGCGGTTTAAGCATCGCTGTGATGCTCTAGGTGGTTACTTAGTAGTAGAAAAACAAACAGGCCAACTCTCTATATGACATGTCCCTGAATTTGACTTTCCTTTTTTTCTTCGTGCAACATTATTTGATTTGTGTGGGGGAAACTCATTCTTATGCTTTTGTTCAATCCTGTACGTACCAGTTTCTGGACCATGAAAAAGTCCTTCTTGTAGGCAGCAATGCCTTTGTTGAAGATCCGTCGCTCCTCTGGCGTCCAGCTGTCAGAGCCTGTGCGGGACAGACAAGCGGTGCACAGAATCAGATAGAGGCTGCTGTCAGTTTAGCCTATCCTCTTATAGAGCACCCCCACTCGCTAACACAAACACATCCGCACACAAAGGACAGAGAGGGGGCAAACAGCCAGCACACACATGTCCAGACAAACAATGATGCCGCTGTCTTCTCCTAGGATTTAACAACATGCCACAGAAACACTCCCCCTCCTCTCCTCCCGTACTCTACCCAGCAACCCACTCAGTCACCCAGCAATCTCTCAGTCGAACCCCTCCCCTTCACTCCTCAGCTGCTTTTGTTTATAACTGAGACATAGAGCGTGGTTTGGAATTCCAGTGCAGGGGGTGACGGGGTACCACATGCCATACGGATTAACTCACATCACCTCGGCCAATGGAAAAAAAAGAGTGCAAGAAAAGGACAGTGTGCTTGATGGTGAGGGGGACTTACCGGAGTAGTGATAGCTTGCCAGAGGGTGCGCTTTGGGAAAGATGGGGTTTTTTAACAACAGAAGAGTGAGGGCTCCCTGAAAGAAAAAAGAAAGTGAAATTAGCACAGTTGAGGAAACAAAACTGGCTGCGGTGTGTGATGCGTTTTGGCCGAAGAGACGAAGTCACAAGTTAGAGAAACACAGGTCAGGGCATGTTATGCCCTAGAGCGGATATGAAGAGATTAATAAGGACAAGAGAGATGCAATTCTGCAAGACCATCGCTATATCCTTAACAACATGTGTAAAAAGGCTTTTGCTGAAGGCGTTTAACCCAGCTGTGCAAGTTGCTGGATAATCTCTCTTGTTCTCTTCGCCATACACTCTCTCAGGGTATGATAAATCGAGGACACCAAAGTCTTTTCTGGGTCATTTTTTTTTACTTCTTATATGTGGCTCTTTTTCAACTTTTAATGAACAGGACAACCCAAGTTCAACATTTTCATATTGAAGCCCCAAAAAGACACTTAAGTCATATTTAATAATATATTGATGTCAAAAAACAATTACAAAAATTAAATAGGCCACCATTAAAATCTAATTAAGTGGAAAAATATACATATCTATTAGTGTTGTCAAAAAAAAGTTTTCGTTTACATTATATGTGTATTTAATAATGTATATATAAATATACACACATGCAGAATTTATTTTGAAAATTGACATTTCCTATAATTCTTTCAAATAAATCTTAATATTCTGTATGAACATAACATTTTCCAAAATATATTCATGCATGCATCTGTATTTATCTATACACATAATAAATAGGCATATGCACAGTACACACACATATGTTATGTGCACAAAAATGTTCATTTTGGATGTGAATAATAGTTTGACAGTGTTTATAATTCTATATACAATACTGTACAAAAGTCTTAGGCCACTAACATTTTCACCAACAACAAAAAAATGGTTTTAAGTTAAGTCCAGGTAGTTTTTTTCTTCATCTTGAAGACGTTGTTATCCACAGTTCTTCTGGATTGAGTCTGTCTCAGTTTGTTCTTTTACTTCCTGTCATTCCAGACAGACTGATGATGATTAGATCAGATCTCTGTGTGGAGCACTGGCTGTTGTCAGACAATAATCTCACTGCATTATTAATTAATTACAAAAATAATGTTTAGAAATGAAAACTGATATTTCACGCTACCGCAAAAGATAGAAATAACCTTTAAAACCATTTTTTGTTGGTGAAAATACTAGTGGCCTAAGACTTTTGCACAGTACTGTATATAAAAATTATGGTTAGTTGTCATGTTTTGTTACTCACAACATATATCATGGCAGATCTCATCACAGGGTCTATCTGTATGGGTTTTAAATGTGCTGCTGAACCCATCTGATATATCCATATATCTATATATCTCTCTCTCTCTATGAGTATATATATATCTCTACACCATGTAAGCTTGAGGTTAAACAACTCATTTGCAGGAAAAAACAAAAGCAACAAACAACTTGCAATTACAACACTAAAGATGCAACAAGATAAAACTATTAAAAGCAACAACATGAAACCAATTGTCAGTGCATCTCTCTTATCCCTGACACTCAATAAACACCACAAACCTCAAAGATATTTCACAAGAGTCGAGCTGACTTTCAGGTTCTGCAGAAGAGCTTCACATTTGATACCAATCACAAAGCAACTGCTGCTTATTTAGCAGTGTAATTGGCTCAGAAGCACAAGTCACATGATTTAGTCATCTTCGGCGTGTCCTTCTGGACATGAGCCTGTGATTGACAGGGGGTTGCTATGGTGGCGGAGTGACAGCTCAGCAGTAAGCGGCTGGCTGCTGTGTTGTTGCAGCTGCTGGCTCAGCTGAGCGAATGTTGAAAAGAATCATAACAACACACACACACCATTTGTGTTTTCATAAAACAGGGGTCATCAATTAGCAGGCCGCACTGCTTTCACCTGGATTGCAATCAGTTATCATAAATAAATAAACTAGGGCTGCCAACTGATGATTCGATTGCATGATATGCGGTTTAGAAAAATGAAATGAATTAAAATAAATTGCATTGATCAATATTATATTATTTCATTTAAGAAAAAAAGTGTCATTTTGCATGAAAAGATGCATTTTACAATGTACAGTACTCACACAAGTTATGTTAAATAATAGTTATGGTCACTAAGATAATAAAGTTGGATATAGTTGCTTCAAAATTATGTTTTTGTGGGGAAAAAAATTCACTTTTTTACAAAGATGCTGCAAGAATTGTTATTCATTGTTAATCGAACAAGTGAATTATCATTAATATTTGCAATTAATTTTACTGACATTTCCTATATTCATCAAAATATTTTTGTCTTTTCAGCAACCTGTCAAAATAAAAGTTTGCTTTAACTGGTTATTAAATGATTATTTTTAAGGAATATTTAGCAGAAAAATAAACCGCACAACACAGTTTTTAAAAAATGTGGCATTTATTTTTAAAAATAAATGATTTTGGCTATTAAAAGTTAATGAAACTTAAAAAAATAAAACTGAATTATAGGGGCTTATAATTTTAAGCTTGTAATGAATGTTATATTGTAAAACATTCCATGATTTCAGTTAGACATGCTTTTGATTAATACCATTATTTTAGTTTTTAAAACAAGTCTAGAAAAATGAAAATGGAAAAAAATGGAATACAGAAAATTTGTCCAGAGAATTGGGGGGGAAAAATAAAATTTCATAGGGCCAGAAGTTTTTCATATGCATGCTAGCGTGTGAAAATGCTGTTGGAGGAAAAACTGCAGACCATGTCATTTACATACACACTTTTCATGTGCGTGTAATGAGTTAGCACACATTAGTCACACCCACACTTGTCAGGCTCTGCAATGCATAATTCCACAATTACATTTTAAGTCAGCAAGATGATCCCTAAACTGATATTTCCTGTCACGTATGTCACCAGAAATCCTTGCATGACTCAAAAATAAACTACTCGTATGACAAACCCTCCATCGATCGCTCTCAGTGATCAGCGGCTTAAGAAAAGGAGCAGTCGGGCGTTTGATTGGTACACAATACAAAAGGAAGTGCACTTAAATTATGCCAGTGTGCTACTCACCATGACGTCACCCTTGCATTCATACAGGCAGTGCATGGCCAGTTCCTGATTGGTCCCTCCTCCATGCAACGCACTCGAGCACGCTAGGTGCATGAGGTCATTCACTGCAGGGACAAACAGAAGGTCCAGGAAAGACACAGACTTAAACATATGGTCATGCAGGTTCCATTTAAAAGAGGCAAAATTGCAGAACATATCCCTGCAACTTCCTTTCATTCAATTTAATGAATTAAAAAAAGAGAAGCTAATGCAGTATTGTGTAAACCTTTTTGCTGTTTCTCAGTGTTGGCCTCCAGGTCAGGCAGTGGCGCCCACACCAGTTCAGCCTTGTGTAGATCGTGCTGCGCTGCCGAGCGCTCTCCCAGCTCTGGGACCTCCGCCTGATACCGCAATCCAATGTTTATCCGACTGCAAGAGAGGGTGAACATAAACAGGCTGCTGTAGCAATCCAAACTAAATGAATAAAAAATTGTAAATGGTGTAAAAGCATCAGAGCACTAGCAAAAACGTTTATATTCTGCATTTTTATCATTTTAAATACTTGTATGTTTTTTAAGTTACAAGAACACATTGTGTGCAAAAAGAAATTTTACTTGAATGAACCACTGATGACCACTCAGGGGTCACAAGAACAGCTAAAGGGGAATATTCGTGGTTCGGAGTGTATTGGAAGCTAAACACGAGGCACAACATCAGTGCTGCTACTGAAACGTGAAACATTAAAGATGCCTGTGTAATGAGAAATTCCTGAGAAACGCTCACAATCTACGTCAGGTCAGTGCGCAGGTAGTTTGTGTTGTTTCCAAAGATGTCTGGCTCACTAATCAGAACCATTTAGTAACTATTAAAGTTGTTCCAGACTGCCATTTCAATTAATTTATTGCTCATCTCATTGTCAGCTCCTTTTTTTGAGAACTTCGACATTCACAAGAGTACATTTTGACCATGGGTATTTGCATAAAATTAACACCCCGTGCTTCTGAAAGCCAAATGTTCCAGTATCTGACTGCCAAGGTCTGGGGATAAGGCAAGACAGATTGTGTTTTATTATTTTGTTCCAGGATGTGCTTTCGTGGTGCGTTGGCCAACTCCAAAATGAAGGGATATGCAGCCATTCACTGCGTATGTAAGAGAGAAAGAATTTCAACCAAACACTGTTCTGACCATTAGATAAACCAGCTGGTGCCAGTCAGAGAAGATATCCCATAATTCCCTCTGTTCAGCCACCATCCCCCATCTACTCTGTTCTTGAAAACATAGCTGCATGTATGATCCAAGAAACCCACTGAGATGTAATTTTTCTTTAAACACACTACCAGATCCACTTGTGCATGACATAACAGCTCCCAAACCAGCTCCACTGTTAACATACAAGCTAAAACCATGAATTTTGCATCTGTATCCGTCAACAGTTCACAACTTAAATCATAACATTGCTGTAAGGCCCGTTTACGCCACTCGTATTAGCAGTGTGTAAACGAAGCAGCAGGCACACATTGTGCTTTCACACTGTCAACGTTTATGCTGTGTAAAGCTGCAGCTCTGTACAGCAAATAAAGCCATTTCTGGGATACTCTATTGAGTACTGTCTAATAAATGTGAGGAAACAATCAGCCATTCTGACTGACTAACTGACTTTCAGCCAGCTGAATGAAATATACTAAGCAAGTAGTACAGTGGAAAAAAAGCAAGGTTAACCAAGTAAAGAAAGTTATCATATGGCCAGAAGTGTAAGCTAATTAAAGAAACTCGTGAAGCGTAATATGTGGGGGTGTTATTTGAATAGTGTATGTACTTACGGCTCAATGCTGACAGGTGTAGCCTCACTCATAGCAGAGAGAACCGGAGGGGTTATATCACTGCTGTCTGGACATACAAACAAAAAGACTGTACTTAGGCGCAAAGTAAACACTGTTTCTTATTATATGTCCTCCTATTCATGATATGCACATCAATTATGTCTAATTACATATATCCTGGCTTGTCAGGACATATATCTTAGGTATACCAAGTCTGTTTCAAACCCTAATGAGGCGCCTACTTACAGCACTTTAAGCTGATACAAACAGTAGGCAGCTCATTCTACTTCATTTTCCTCAATATTTTGGGTAGCAAATTCTAAGGCAGCATAGCATGTCTCCTTTGCTAAACAGGTAATCCTAGCACGCATTAGGAGGAGCTTAGAACATAAGACAGTGGACAGATATTCAGAGACTCTGTAAAGTAATCAGTATTCATTTATTATCATAAGAGTTCCTTATAAAACTGTATTAACGTTAGGACCGTCTTGGACAGCTGGCAAGGCCACTTAAGAGGGTTTGGAACAGTACTTAAAGGAACATTCCACTTTTTTTCTTTTTGAGAATAACAGTTGAACTTTACCAGTTTCAAATCCATTCAGCCGATATCCGGGTCTAGCAGTAGCACTTTTAGCTTAGCTTAGCATAGATCACTGAATCTGATTAGACCGTTAGCATCTCGCTCAAAAGCAACCAAAGAGTTTTGATAATTTTGCTATTTAAAGCTTGATTCTTCTGTAGTTACGTTTTGTACTAAGACAGACAGAAAATGAAAAGTTTCCTAGCTGATATGGCTAGGAACTATGCTCTCATTCCAGCGTAATTATCAAGGAACTTTGCTGCCATACAATGAGTACAGCAGGCGCAATGATATTATGCAGCACCTGAAAATGCTGGGGAGTGTGGGTAATGAGTGTATTGGTCCTTTTTGAGTGAGATTCTAATGGTCTAATTCGATTTAATGATCTATGCTAATCTAAAAGTGCTACTGCCAGACCCAGAGATCGGCTGAATAAGTGTTCCTTTAAAGTTTAGATTCTTTGCTGTCAACTTCCAAGTCATTCAGTTCTAAACACTGACTATCTGAACTCTATTTAACGTTGTATTCAACTAATTCTATTAATGCACTTTGTAGAAACGGTAAAAGGAACTTACTGGAGCGCAGGAGGCTACGGGTGGCAGATTTTGGAGTGGCGGGTGGGGGCAGGCCCTGATTACTCGCTGCTGCTGCTGCAGCGGCGGCGGCTGACAAGAAGGTGGAAAAGTAAAGACCCGAACCCTCTCGAACTGGGCTGAGGATGGGAGGGGGTGTGTAAGGAGGCATGTTGAGGGGGTTGTCGACCAATCTAACAGGTGAACGCAAGTGGCTCTGGTAAGGTGTGATAGTGGAGTAGACCGGTGGAGCAATAAAAGTTCCAAGCTTGGGTGGGGGTATAAAGAGCGGTTCTGGACGAGGGCGTCGCTTGGCTTTGGCTGATTTGCCGTCAGCTTCACTTCCGCTCTCTGCTCCACCATTCTGTAGAAGAGATTAGATGTTAGCAAGCAGGGCAGTTCAGAAACCCTGTAAAATACATAGACCATATGCAATCTGGATGATCTTTGTGAGTTGTGTCAGGACTCATAAATGTGGTAGTTAAATGGGGTAGGGGAAGGCTGGATTAGGGTGAAGAGAATTAATGGGGGGGTTGGCAGAAATTTGCGGATTATTGAGGAATTTTAATCTAGGTTTTAAGGGAGGGGGATGAAATAGATTGGCAAAGAGAAAGAGAGAGAGATATCATGAGCATACAAACGTATATGTAAAGGGGTCATGAACTAAGAAACCAAAATTCCCTTGATCTTTAAAACATTATAACAACCTGCAAGTTTCATAACTCAAATATTTCTCGTTAGTCTAAAAACAGGACCCTATAAATGTTTTCTTAACTTTTCTGGTAATCATTGAAGGCATAAAATATGACATTTTATTTGTCCTAATCAAAGAAAATTAAACATTTTTTTGGACAAACAAAGTAATGGACAACAGAGGTTTACTGTAAAAACCAAAAACAAGAAAGTATTACTTTAAAAATTAAGTTTTATTAATAGTTGTTATTAGTATTAGTATTGTTGTTGTTAGAGTCTTAAGGTTGCACAATAGTAATATATTTCTGCCAGTTTCTTCATGTTAAACCAAACTTTTATTTTGACAGGTTTCCATGAAGAACTTGCTGTTTATGTATTATGACAGTAGTCAATATAAACTGTAAAATGCAAATGACGCGACACTCAGAGCAGCTGGAGATGATATTCGTGTGTTCATATTGGCGGATGCTGAAAACACGGAGTAATGCTTAATGTCAAATGCTTCTGCAGATTTGTAGTATTACTACATTTCACCGGAGCATTGCTAATCATGCATATTGCTTTGTTCTTGTGCTCAACAGTATCTCTATCATAAGCACAAAATGAATTCCAGGCTTTCAGGACAGAAAATTACCTACTTCTTGTAAATTATGCTTTTTTGATCTATAAATGGACCCTCAAAAGAACAGTACAAAATAAGTTCATGGCCCCTTTAATGTTTTAAAAGATTGTTCAGTTTGTGAACTCACCTGGCCTGTGCTCTCAGACAGCGAGTTCCTCAGTGAACGTCGTCGAGTGACAATCACAGAAGTCTTGTAATCAGAGCAGCTCATGTCATGGGTGCTCAAAGGCCGTGAAGGCCAACTAGCTGAGAGAGAGGCTTGCTCATGATTCGGGGACAAGGAGTCAGTCTGCTTCACTGGCACAGAGACTGGAATGACCAAGGGCATGAGGCTGTCATCTCTGGGCCGCTTGGCACTCACCTGATCCACCTCAGCTGCCCCTCGACCTGGACCCGTTGGGGCAACAGGGGGGCTCCAGGGCCGGTGTGGCTCTTGCTGACAACACACACGATTAACACAGTCAAATTAATGGTTCACCAAAAGTCCTAAATCTCAGCAGAGTGCATCCTTCCTCCACTCTGTAGACATAACTGATATGCATTAAAGAAACGAGAGAGTGCTTAAGAGCTGGAAAATGAGGTTAGCTCAAAACTATTTTCAAAAACATATTAATGAATCAACTGCGACCTCATTTTTGCTCTAGGAAGAAACATCTTGCCCAGCAGACCAGCAGCAGACTGCATGAGGATGTATAGGTATGTGTCAAGAGTGAATAACATAATGGCATGTCACCACAGGACAATACCTCCATATAACCAGACTCTCCATGTTAATGATTAGAGAAAGGGTTCCTTCTATGTTAGGTTTACTGAACGGCATTCATACTTCTCCAGGAACTAAAAAAAATGACTACACAAAAAGGGGCAGTTTAAGCAATTTCACAACGCCTGCAAATTTCGAAACTTGTTTAAAAAATTAAATAAAAAAAATGCACACACAATCTCTGAGTCACAAAAGAAGGAGCACCAAACCCATGTTTCCCTTATTTTGAGAGCAATTCCTGTTTCTGCTCATTGCTTGATGCAAGCACGGTGAATAAAACTACTGTAACTTCATTGACCAGTTGTGGAAAAACACAACGCAATATACGTCACTACTACCATGTGTCTAACTGGAAGTTGCATGAAAACCTAGAAATCCCTGAGGATGTGGCCTGTCTTATCTGAACTCTGGCCTTGCTGGCACCGCTAAGGTATTCAGCTTATTACATGAAGCCCTTGCAGCTCACTCACCCTTGAGCAAGAGCTGTTTTTCAGCCTACATTTAGAGTAGGGGAGGTTTAGAGGCATAAAGTGACACCCGAAACCAAAAAGAAAAAAAAACACCTCATTGACTTGCTTACATACTCCTTTTACGGAGCTGGAATCAGCTGACCTGAGATTTGCTTTTTACTGGACCTTTCTTTCTGTTCTGTACGTTATCTGGCCCACAGATCAACAGTATATGTACACACACCCTTTCTTTGTCATCATCCATTGGACGTCTAAGGGGAGTGCTGCTGTCCTTTTCAACGGTAGTTTATGTGACAAGGAAAAGCAGAGTGAACTAAATAGCACGGCCCAGAAACACTTAGATCCCCTTCGGTAAATTTGACTGCTAATTGCGCTAATTCTCTGCACGCCATAAAAGAATGAAACAAAACAAAGCAATTAATACTAGTTCATATAAGCAGCATCTACCGCAAGAGGATGAAATCTCTTACCAATCTCCCATTCTAAACAAAGAAGTGACTCAATGACACCGCAAAATCAAAATTAGTGATGCACAGAGCTGTGCTTTTGGGCTTCGACAAAAGAAAATGCGGCTCTTTATATACATCAGTGTCTAGGCATCTGGGGTATTTGTATGAGTGGTATGGAAAAGCCTTTTTTTGGCTCAAGAGATCATGTGATGTAATTGAGACAGCCAATGCCAGTACTAACCTTACAATCCCCTATCAACTGAGAAACCTGCAGAACCTGTATGCATTTTAAACAAGTTGAGCATCCTCACTGCACAGCGTTAAGCAGATAATGACGTCAACTTCCCTTGGCTAAGGGTAATGTGTCGCCCTCAAGTCACAGTTCAACCCTTCATAATGACAAAACCACCACGTATTTTAATTTCTCCAACATGTTTGACTGAAAAACAGTCTTACCTTGACACTACGTGAGGGAAGAGATTCCCTTTCCGAAGCCTTCTGAGCCAGTGTTTCTAGGTTGACCTCTTGTGACACCCTCCTCTTACGTCGTGTGCTCTGGATTACACCTGTCGGGGCGGCACGGATGTCTTGCGGCGCACTGGTCTCAGAAGCACCATTCTGAGAACCTTGGGCGTGGAGATCAGTCGGCATGACAAATGGGTTATCGGAGGCCGGGCCTCCACCCTCTTTTGAAAGTCGACGTGATCTCCGGGGACCAGGCTGTTGGGTATCGATGGATTGCTGGGGGACAGTTGAGGGAGGCTGAGGAACGGAGTCTTGAATCTGTGTTGATGTGGGATCAGCGGTCTCCTGGGACTGTCCTGGTACTGAGGGCTGATGCTGATCAAGTGAAGCAGCATGTTGCTGCTGTCCATCGGAGTAGTTTTCCAATACGTGCTGGATCTGAAGAGGCTGCTCAGATTTAGCTTGCTGCTGCACTAATTCCTGTTGCGGTTGAATCTGTTGCATATGTTGTTGTGGCGGCTGCTGCTGCTGCTGCTGCTGCTGAGTTTGTTTTAACTGCTGTGCTTGTTGCTGTAACTGCGATTGTGATATCTGTTGTGGCTGTTTCTGTCGCTGAAGTTGTCGCATCTGTTCCAGTTGCTGTTGCAATAGAAACTGCTGCTGTAGCTTTTGCTGCTGCTCCTGTTGCAGGTGTTGCTGTAGTTGGGAATTCGGCTGTGTACTGTAATTCAAATTCGGCAAGGTCCGACTGCCCTGAACTACCTGATAGTATCCCGCTACCAAGTTCTGCTTGGGCTGTCCGAAAGCTAACTGAAAGGGTTGCAGCACAGAATTCGAAGGGTTGGACTGTCTGTGCTGCTGCTGCGGATTTAGCATTCCAGGCTTTTGTGATTGCTGAAAGGCCTGCTGCTGTTCCCAGTCCATGCCCCGGCCAGGTTTGCCCGTATCCCTAAAGGTCTCTCCACTTATGTTAGCCACTTGTTTTTCAGTTGCCCTAATAATCGATTGCTCAGGTTGCTGCTGCTGTTGCTGTACTGACATGCCCTCATGCATCTGCTTTGCAAAAGCAGCCGGAGCCCCCAGGTAAGGGCCAAAGTTCTGGGACCAAGCAGGCATACCCTGTGGCCAATTTTGTCGCTGTTGGGGCTGCAAATGTGGGTCTTGGTGCGACCACTTCATGGGCATCATCTGTTGGTAGTGCCCACGGCTTTGATCGCTCTTCTCTGGGCTGAAAATGACAGAATTGAGGTAGGTATGTGGTGTATCTTCATTCAAGCTTTCCACACCTCCACTGTCATTGTGGCCTGGCCCTGAGGGAGGGACCCCAATGCCATAGTAGGGATCTGTATGCTGAGTGGTCTCTTTCATCGCCACACCCTGATCGGTAAAGAAAGTGATGCGCTTGCCCGTTCTTTTTGCGTTTGGTTTCTGTTGAGGTTGTAAACTCATGACTTTCATGAATATAGAGTCTGGGGAGTGGTGGAGTGGGAGGTAAGGGAGACAAGAGTTCAGTTTCCCAAACCACACAAAGCTCTCGCTGTTGAGTCTTAGGGTATCGAAAAAGAACCCTAGATTGGTTTAATGGCAGTTAATGGTCATCCAAACCTACTCAGCATGGTAGGAATGCAAGTAAGCTTTAAAAGAAAAAAGAGCAGCATCTCCTGTTCAGAAATAGTAGTTTCAGTATGATGTTGCTCAAACATGTCCATTTGCTGTTTTCTTCACTGCCAACTCTTCCGCTCTCTGGATGTCAAGCTGGGTTGAGAAGTCTTCAGGTTAGCTTTGTTGCTCATTCATTGAAGACAACCTAAGAAGAAAGTGGCGACAAATATTATGGTTAGCCTTCAGAGTCAGTGCTTTGGGTTTAGTGGGGGTTCATTGAGATAGCCGTTTCAGCAATTTAATGAATAGAAACCTAGAGAAAAGAATTTGAAAGGGAAAGGTGGATTGTTAAGGGTTGGTGGAGCTGTGACATTGTCAGTTTAGCGGACATGATGAAACATTGCTGAAAAAAACTGCAGGTATTTTCTTCAGTATGTAAAAAAAGCAACAGACTAATCTTGGCAACCAACAAACCAAGTTAACACGTATGTGAGAACGTTATGTGTGAGTGGGGGGGAAATGTGCACGCTACCACAAATAATTTTTTATTGTTCGCAAACAGGACAACAGTGAAAGTGAGTAAGATGAGGAGAGATGTACAGTTGCACACACAATCCCACAGAGAGTGTGAAAATGTACTAGCCCAGTTTCACAATGAGAGTGTTTGAAGGTAATTCCCCCCCATAGTTCACATCAGCATCCAAATATTAACATTCAAATCAATGAAAGTCTATCAATAATCTGCTATACCCTCCTCGTAAATAATGCAGAGCTTGCATACTGTTATGTGCATATGTAGCAATAATATTAATAATCTCAGATGTTTGCATATATCAAAACAGTTAACTCATAGAGATAAATATTTTAAAGCACTCTACCTGATAATTTAACATATCTTTTGTGATCTACATTCAACAAGAATGGTTTATCGGCCTTTATTGATTGAACGTGCATTAGTGTTTCTGTCTCACGTGGCTTTTCGCTTTATTACAATGACAAATACAAACATTCTCTATGCTTATCATATAATAGCACTGGTATGTAAACTTTGTGCACCTGAATCCTTCAAATGCATGTCCTTATCACTTATATATTACTTGTAGCATATATATATAGGCAGCTAAATTATATTCTAAATACAAAACACACCAGGTCCTTTTTTGAACCTACTAAAAGAAGGAATTTAAAGTAATTATAAAAAAGGAAATTACTGAGTTTTTATTTTTTAGCATGATTAAATAGAAACGTAGGCCTATATTAACCAACGTCACAGTTTTGTCCTTTTAAAAAAAGCAACTAAATAACTTACTATTCAAAACATTCATTCAATTAAAATTACATCAGGTCAAATCACAACATCAAATATCGTGAAATTCAACACAAAGTGTATACTGCGTACTCAAAGCAGCCATTTAAAGCTGCAGTACATTCTGGGTTGTCGCAACGCAATGTGAAACACCCCTAACTATGCGGGGATGTAAACAGGAATTGCATAAACCAAAAACCTGCGTCCACTTAAAGTGGGAGGACCATATTGCAGGTCAAGTTCACCCAACACATTTCAGTGCGTTACATTTTTATTCGAGTAATCAAGCGCATGGCGTTCAGCCGCGCGCAGCGAGCGCACATAAATGTCATTACATTGGCAAAACAACACAAGTCACAGCGACGCACGGTTACACAAGCCACGGTTTTAACACAAGAGAACGCGTTTAATAAGCTTGTAGCGTCAAGTACTGTTACCTAATCGTACCTAGTTCTTAATTTAAACCGCAAACGAATGCAGAAGATACTCGAGTGCTGAGGCATGAGCGAGAATTCCCCTCAGAGAGACTGCTTGTGGCTCAAGACCTCGTCAGCTGCCTCACTAGACAGCATTTTAAGGGGCGTAGACATAGAACGGGGTCTCTAGTTTGTCTAGTTTAAAAGAGTTTATCTATAGGAATAGTTCGCGCTGGAATTAAAACGCGGTCATTATTCACCCTCACTTTGTTCCAAACCTGTATGACTGTAATCGTTCCGCGGAAAAAGAGATGTTATGCAGAATGAGAGCCATTCACTTTCATTTCGTGGGGGGAAAAAAGACACGCAAAAAGTGAATGGTGCCTGAGACTGTCTAACACCTTGTTTTGTGTGCCATAAAAAGGGTTTGGAACAACATGCGTGTGAATAAATAATGACTAGAGCTCTGCCTTTAACTTCAACGCGCTGTTTTATTTACGCGACGCAGGAAGGTCGCGTTGCGTTCGAAAAGCGCATACAAGCCCCCCAAAAAGCCGTCTGGGTAAACAGCTCAATGTATTTTGAGACACAGACAGAGTGTTTGCATACTGGGTGCCCTCCCTGGACCCCCCTTCCCAGCGAAGCCAGCTCAGCGCTATTTACCAGAAGTCCTTTGTTGCAGAAAAGGGATTATCCAGTCACTAATTCCGTGTCACACTGCAACAAAGTGACACAACAATACACCCTATGAAGCATGCTTGAGCAGCAAAATCATAAAAGTGGTGAATGACAAGCCCCCCACCGGTCTCTTCCTAGTTGTCAACTCTAGTGAATGTAATTTGTGAACAAGTTAGTTCATGCTTTCAAGTATCACAAGAGACGCTCGTAACTTAGCGCGCGCTCGAAATCGACTAATTTTCTGCTGTAACTCAATAGTGATGTTCAGTTTTGCTATAACATTTAATATTAGGCGTTTAAAAAGCATCCTTACCGTGCTTGTTATTTCCTGCGCTTGTTTTCAGGTCGCCCTAAGAGCAATTGCAACGTCCAATGCAACAGTAGAGAAATGACTGCATGCGTATCCACGATTGAGTCATGCAATGCTGACCTCACTCCAGTAATATTCAAGTCAAGAGGTAGATCCTTGTGCAAACGAAACCACCGAGAAATGGAAATGGCTTCTTTGACAAAATGGCGTGGCGCTTTTCAAAACAATTGCACGCGATTTCGTTATTATTGCACGCGCCTGCGAATCAAAACGCCCATAACAGTGTAGTTCTCTCGCACATGAAGTATGGAACAACACATTCTCTTTCAGCTGAAGTCTTGTGATCCCCTACTGTCCCGGTGGCCACACCCACTTCCGCTACCATATAAGGCCTTTCCCCTTCCATGCGGGGCGCTAAATTACAGAAAATGCACAGGCCATGCGGGAAATTCCGTCACTGGGAAACGCTCTTAAAAGCACGGCTTCTTTCAAACATCCCTATGCATGCCTGGAGAGAGTGAATGAATCACAATATGGTTGGTCAGTGGGCAAAAAAACGAAGCACGTTGTTCAAACTAGTAGAAAACCAGCAATTCAGGGTTAGTCTTTATGAGGTCTATCATAAAAAAAGCCAAATCTGTGTGGTTGTTTATAACGGGGACCAGGGAGTGTTGCAACACAAAGTGTGTTTTAACACGAAAAGTTATAAGAAATGAGCTACGGAGGTGAAATTGCTATAACAACCACCCTCAGTATAGACAAGCTACAGTAAAAATACACAGGATATAGGTTGTCAGCATTTTAATTTGTGATCATTATCATTTGAATCGGCGGTTGAATGTGACATGCAGTATCTGCATAAGCTTTCCATCTGCATGTTTAAGAACTAGAAATATCATGTCGGAGCAGGGGAGGGGTTGTAACACTATCTGGCACACGTCTACTGGATACAAAGATTGTCCCATTTTGCATGTACTGTATAGGTCTACATTTCCCACAGTTGTGAGAGGGACTAACACAAACCTGCTTGCACAATGTTTTAGTGCAATGCTTTTTTCATTTTTTAGTAATGTAATGCACAGTTATAACTTTATATTTTAGCATTAAGTTACAGAAAACTAGTTAATGCTGATGCATCAGTGTTTCTACAGTGGCTTTCTATAAATATAAATTGTTCCCGTTCTTTGCTATGATGCAAAGAGTGCTATCGTTAAAAATTACTACAATCTCACAAAGTTGTTTTATAATCAAAGAAGGTCTCTATGTTGCACAATGCATCTCTTATTTACATTACATTGTGTCTACACTTCGGTGTAATGAAATGTTTTGTGCAGCTCCAGTGATTTGAGTAGTAGATTTTAATTTTAACTTCGCTATTGAAAAAAAAAGTGAAAGACTAAATATTTCTAATTAGTTTCAGTTTCTGTTTACCTAACTATGGCAGCTTACACTTCTAAAATAAAAACCTCACAAACATATAGAAGCTTCACTTTTTATCAGCCGTTTGAAATTAAATTGTAAATGAAAAACCTTTAAAATGATTACATGCATAACAGTTCAAATGTCCAGTTGTAATACTGTTATGCTCATTGGGGTGGGTAACATCATTGTATTCAACCCTAATTTACACATATTAGAAAAAAATTATGCGTCATTTCACAATCTTAACTTTGCTGAGAGAAGAAAAAAAAAAAGAGTGTTGCTACAACTAACCCTCCCCACTCCCATTCATCCTAAATCATAAACATCTTAAAGACATCTATTTGACATCTAAAAGGAAACCTCCTATATTGACACATTGCAGATAAGAAAAAACTCTGAAAAACAGATTTAAATGCAGACATCAGATAGATGTGATGTACATTGCTATCAGGGCCCCTACTGAACGTAACGTTACACTAAAAAAACGTCTCCCTCTCAATCGATTGTTATCAATACTACAAGGGAACATTGTGAACATAGCTGTGATAGAGTGCGCAGTGTCAAGGCAACCGCTGTAAGATAGACTCCCTTTTAAACAGTATTTGAGAAACTTCTGAACTCTGTGTAACCGGGAGCATTTGTGCATGCGTGCAGAGGCTCAGCAACACGGACATGATGGAGCATGTGCTGCTGCCGTGAGTAAGCAGACACCCATAGGCCTCGTCGTGTCAGTGTTCCTGTACACTCCCTCCGCTGTGGCTTAAAATAAGGTGCAAAGCCACCAGACATGCGGCCAGCCATTCACAGGGTATGGCATGTGCTGAGCGTACCAGCCTCAATAAACAATATGATACCTCGAATGCTATTCGGGTGTGTAAAATATAATTCTCAGACATTACTGCAAGCAGATGCATATTGCAGGCAACCTTATTGCGTACTTAATCATTAAATGCAGATGGGCGCGTAAATGCATGCCTATTTAATAGTTACAATGCGCGCATGATTCACAGCCAGAAATCAAATTGGAACCGATTTTGAGATGTAAAAACCCCCTGCACTCCTTGGCTTAGGGGGAGGCTGGCTGACACAAGTTTATATGACACAGTTGTTGCAACACCACCAAATGTTGCACAACAGTAACATGATCCATCATAATGCAGGTACATAACTGACATAGGCGCTACTGACACGGTCACTGATTTAAAGGGAACGCTTGCATTTGATAACGAAAAATCGTTAGACATTTGTTGCGATCCCACTGTTCCTCTCTGACAAGCACTTTCTGTTGCTCACGTGTGTAGTTGCAGCGCTCGCTGCGTTCCTGCAACAAAATGTGTTTACGCGAAACAGTTCGCCACTCGGAACACTGACAAAAACGCATCTGATCGTTTCTGTCAAAAGCACGGAACCACCCAGACGAGTTCATTCTCCAGAAGAACAAGGTCTTCTTTCGACGTCCTGCAGAAACTCATCAGAAATCTATGTTTTACGAGGGAATATACATCCAAACTGGATCTAGCTGGAAAGGAGTTATTGCGCATTGCATTACCTCTAAAACATCTGCGACGTAGCTCCAGTGATCCAGATCTTTTTCGCGTTGCTTTCAAGAAAAAAAAGGGGGAAAAAAACTTTAAGCCTTTGCCTGTAGCGTCACTTCCTCGTTGGTAACAAGAGCGCCACCCGCTGCAAATTGCACAGTGATGTAATTTTTCTCTTGCACACCTTCAGTGCATGCTGTAGCACCTTTAACATTAAATATAAATATATATAAGACGCCTCATCCTAATGTGCTAAAAGGCGATTACTCTAAAAGGACATTTCTTAAACGATCCTATGTGAAATCCCATGGCAAAGATCTGCCCGAAGTAAACACAAGCTATCTCCGAATCATTCTCGTGAATCGTTTCCAAATCAGTCGAGCCAAGCAACTTTGACTCATGTCATTGTAATAAAGCGCGCTATTTCAATTTTAGATGAATTTGGAACTAATCTGGAACATACATGGAATTAAAGCGAATCTTGTCATTATGATGTTTTTAAATTGTTTTGTGCAGTTAGTGATAAAAAAAGAACCGGTTCTTCAAAATGAACTGTTCAAAAGAACCGACTCGCGAGTCTGATTTCCCATAATCACAACACAAGAGAGCAGTCCTTTAACGCTCATGCAGCCAATCAGACGAGCTCCTGCGAGTCATGTGATTATTTCAGGAAGAAATGCAGTCGCTGCAAGCAACATTTTGAGATTTGCATTATAAATAAAAGTTTATATATATATATATATATAAAACACTAAGTTGTAAAAGAAGAGAAAATGTTAAGTGTAAAAAGAGTTGTGTTGCGCTCTAGACCAGGTAAGCCATGTTGACGAATTTGTTAGTTTGGAAATTATTAACAACAATATGCAGTCCAAAATCATAGATATTACATGTTTTTCTACAACTTTAGTTAATGTTTATATCCCTAAATTTGTTCAGGCAATAATGGCCATCCGGTTCCAGAGAATTTCCGTGTTGAGGAGATTATGAAATCACCCGAGCTGAAAGAAGGACAAGTGTTAGTCCGCACACTCTTCCTCTCAGTTGACCCTTACATGGTGAGATGACCTTACTTGTGTTTGTTATTGAGGTTTCGTAATCCTTCATTTCATGTGGGAAATACAGTACAGTCCACTATATGCATTTTATATTTAATAAAACTCAACCTATAATCAATATACTATCAGAGGTTAACTTTATTCACTCATGCATGAGACAATATTAATAGCAAACTCATTGCAGCGCTGTCGCATGAACAATGATACTGGAGCTGACTACCTGTTGCCATGGAGATTAGAGGAGTGTGTGGATGGAGGTGGAGTTGGTGTAGTGGAGGCCAGCGAGAATCGGGCATTATCTGTGGGCACTACTGTCACCTCCTTCAACTGGCTTTGGCAAACCTACGATGTGATGGACGGCAGTCTTTTGCAGAAGGTGTAGTGCTAGTTTGAATAAATAGCCTTCGTGTTTATGGATAGGAAGTGTGTGTAGATATGTGGTGTACTCGTTCTTGCAGGTTGACCCCGAGATGGTCGATGGTCACTTGTCGTACATTCTAGGAGCGGTGGGCATGCCTGGCCTCACTGCTCTTTTGGGTGTGAGAGAGAAGGGTCATGTGACTCCAGGAAGCCACCAGACGATGGTCGTCAGTGGAGCAGCTGGAGCTTGTGGGTCGATTGCTGGACAGGTAATATGTACGTGGAAATCGGTCTGTTCTCTATGGAAATATTTAGATTTTTCACTTGATGCTCATTTTTTGTTTGGACTCTTAATTTATTGAAATGAAATGGTTATAGTATATAGGGATTGATTCTCACTATTTACTAATTGCTTATTAGCATGCCTGTTATTAATATTTTTTATTTTATTTATATTATACTGTTATTTATATTTTTAATATTTTTTATTTATTAGTATTAGTACTAATAAAGCATAACCATAATCTATATCCCTATTCCTACCTAATACCAAAATGGAATAACTACTGATTACTAATTAATATTAATTAATAATTGATTGGGAGTTTACTGAGGCAGAAGACATAGTTAATGATTTGTTAATAGCAAAATTAAGTGTGACCTAATATATATATACAGTACTGTGCAAAAGTCTTGCACCACTAGTATTTTGACCAACAAAAAATGGTTTTAAGTGGGTTATTTCTATCTTGTGCGGTAGCGTGAAATATCAGTTTACATTTCCAAACATTATTTTTGTCATTAATTGTAATAATGCAGATATTATAGTCTGAACAAGGAGTCTGACAACAGCCAGTACTCCACACAGAGATCTGTTGTCAGACATTATTACCCGGCTCTCTGGAATGCTTGATTCTGATTGGTCAGTTGAGACATTTGCAGGTTCGTTCTTTTCGAATAAT
>JAUMHR010000072.1:14191261-14202434 GCA_032361145.1 Enteromius fasciolatus | reverse complement strand
ATGCATCCTTTCCTGTGTATGGGATATTTTTCGAACGAAAGACTCAGTCCTTGGTTGAAATTCCGAGGATCCTCGACATTGGAACAGTACTTCGACGGATTTGATGACGTAGCATCCTCGAAATTCTGGCTTCCGAGGATCCTTCCTTGACATTGAGAAACGCCCCATGTTCATTATCAGCTCGTCAGTGAACAACGGCTGTGTGTAGTATATACGGCTCAATGTGACGCACCTGATGCCATTTACCGCTGATTACAGGCTATTTAAATTGTACAATTTAACAACGAAAAATGCTACAATCAAATTATGTTTTATTAATGTCTACACATAACCCAACCCTAAACTTACCCTTACAGTAATGCGAATATAGTAATTATGAGTTATATTCGCGGTTTTGACTCTAATGTGTACAGGTACTGGAAACCGACAATAAATATATTTTTTCTACCTATTATTTTGTGTTTTATTAATGTCTTCACCTACCCCAACCAAAACCTACCCTTTACTGGGTAACCTCCCCTTTTTTTTTTCTTTTTTTTTTATATAAAACTTTAATTTTGGAAACAATTAATTCAGATAAATCATTTGACAGAACTATTTTTCAGTAATTACAACTTTACTCATTCAAACGTTGTTTTATGCTTGTGCTTTTAAAAATTGATCTTTGGAGACTGATTGATCCATGTGTTCGCAAACACCTTAACATCAAGTATACTTTGTCCTTAAGCTAAAGAATGTACCTTTAAATCCTTTATCCACCATGCTCTTCAGAAACTCAACATTTCCCCCTCCAAATCTGGAGCCGAAGGCCTTGCCGAGGTCCTCAGCCACATGAGCTGCCACATCAATGCCCACTTCATCAGCCAGGGTTGCAGCACCAACAGGGAAGCCAAAGCCCGTGGTCAAGGAATCCAGCTTCTTGGGGTCGACACCTTCCTGTATGAAGAAAATACAAAGATGCGCATATCCTATTAATGAGTGTAATAATATACATGTAACACTTTCACAACAGGTTGGAATAAATTAATAATTCAGAAGGAAATACACGAACCTGCAATACACGCACTGCCTCGGCCAACATGGGAGCTAAACATCTGGTGGTGTAGAAACCTGGTCCGTCCTGAAGACAAGCATTGAATTTTGTCATTCCAAAACAATGGATTACGGACCCATAAAATGCATATTTTGAAATTATATGTCTCACCCCAACAACGATAATGACTTTGCCTTGCTTCAGGCCGACCGCCACGGCTGAGGCTGTCGTGTCCTTGGAGGTTTTATCAGTGGTGATGATCTCTAGAAGCTGCATCTTGTCGACTGGAGAAAAGTAGTGCATTCCTATTACCTGAAACGAAACAGTAACACGTTCAAGATGGTCTCTAAACTTTACATGATGGTCAAGAACGTTTCTTACCTTTTCAGGTCGCTTGCTGACAGCTGCAATATCTTTGATTGGCAAAGCAGATGTGTTGGTAGCAAATATACAGTTTGGAGGAATCACCTGGAATGAGAAAATATGGCGTCATCAAAGCTTTAGTATTTGGGTACATTTTTTGTTAGATATTAACTTACTGCTTCAACTTCTTTTAGCACTTTGTGTTTGATGTTCAAGTCCTCAAAAACAGCTTCAATGATCATGTCAGCTTTATTAAAGCCATTGTAGTCAAGCTGCCCTGTTAGGTTGGAGAGAAAACTGTCCCTTTCAAATGATGTTATGCTCTTCTTCTTAGCCTTGTCATTTAGCCTGAAAATAAAATAAGATTATAATAAATTAAATAAATCCAAAATAAATAAGCTGAGTTAAAGCTGCTTTGACAGTGGAGAAACTTTTTTTTATTATTATTGTTTTATATATATATATAAATAAATAAATATATATATAAAAATAAATATTGAATTATGCCTTTAATACTCACCCTTTGAAGACTTGCTGCTCTCCACGACCCAGTCCCTCCACTGTAGTGTCCTTAAGAATGGTGTTAAAACCTTTATCTACAGACACCTGAGCAATGCCAGCACCCATCAGCCCTGCTCCCAAGATAGCAAGTGTTCTACAAACAGAAAAATCAAGAAACATTCATTACTATTTTACAAGCTGCATTCCATCTCTGCATGAAACCTGCAATTGCAGCTATGTGCAGAATTATTTTCTTTACGTGGGTTGTGCGTTGGCATGGCTCATCAGCACAGATTAATCTAATGTTTTGAGATGAACGTGTAGCTAGCTGTCAGCCACCGCACCGATGTGGATCCTGTACTTAATGAACACAGATTCTAGCCTACGTCTTGGAGTGTATGACCCAAATAATCATTTTTACAGTATATTATCATCTGAACAAGTAAGTCTGCACAGTCTAATCTCTAATTGTTACATCATTCAAATTAGAAAACATTATTAGTATCGTACCGCTGTGAATCGGGCTAAAGTAAGGAGACTTTTGAGCACTGGTGGGTTATGTCAAAAATTGATTTCGGATAATTTTAACCCCCCAAAAAAGTTACAGACTGCAGCTTTAAGAAGCTGCATTATACATTTAGTCATGCAGCAACTGTCAATCTACCTTATAAATTTACACACGATAAAAGTGCAAGAATATACATACTTCGCTTCCTTCTCAGGGGTTCCAAATCGATTCTTTTTGCACGTGACCTGACCGTGGTAAAGGCCAATAAGTGCTTTAGACTCAGGGGTCATGGCTAACTTGCCAAAATTCTGAAACGGAAATAAAGAGTGCATTTTAAATTGTCTTTCATTTTAACCAAAGCCCAAATATTAGCATTAAATGACAGATAATTCAGCATTCTTTCAGGTGCCAAGTTCAAAAACTCCTGAAAAATACACCTGATCGGAAATGCAGGTGATGTTTTGAGAGGAAAAAAAGCAGTCAAGTGCACTAATTCATAAGATTATACCCCCAGTTTCACAGACAAGGCTTAAGCTAGTCCAGACTAAATTGCATGTTTGAGCTGTCTCAGATGAAAATATCTTGCTCTGACATATCTTAAAACACGTCAGTGTCATTGTTCTGTGTTAAGATGCACACCTGTAATATTTTCTTATAAGGCATTTTTGTAAAAGTTGCTTAAATATCTTAATTAAACTAATGCCTAGTCCTGGCTTAAGGTACGTCCCGTTTGTGAAACCGGGCCATTGTGTCACAAGATTCAGGTTTATTGTAGAATAAACGGTTTAAACACAGCACCTGTGACTCAGCCAAGTAACCTGCAGTCGGACCCTGTTCTAGACCAGCCTTCACACACTGAAAGAGAAAACAAGCACAACATCATTTTCTGTTTTTTACCATGATTTATGATAGCGCATCACATTGCGCACAGAATAGCAAATATCATACTTCAATTATTTTCAGTGGAGCAGGGTACAGTCCCTTGGTCTGTTTCATGACTTTCTTCTCAACTGTATTGTAGATCTGCTGTCTCACAAAAGGGTAACTCATGACGTAGTCTGTCATTTCTGAAAGGAAATAATTAGATATACAAATTTCAGTGATTAAGCAATATTATGGTGTATTAAGGCAATAATCTTAATATAGCAAGAGATTAATGGTTTTAATCTTAACCACGCAAAAGCCACATTAAACTGTAGTTTAAAATGTATTTTAGGAACATAATTGACAACTAATTTGACTATTGCAAACACTTACTCTGCATCAAGCCCTTTTCTTTGGTGAGTGGGATTTTCTTCTTAGCAAGACCTCTGGCAGCCTCCACAGCGACTTCCTCTAAGTATTCAATGGTCCTCTCCTCTGGACTCTTCAATCCAGGTCCTGATTTTTTTTTCCCCAAATAAATTAATATTTTCATTCAACAAGGATAAATAAATAAATGAAACGGCACAGGAAAGACTTCAATGCTTAAACAAATAAATATTGTTATTTTGTTTTTTCTATTTATCAAAGAAATCCTGGAAAAATAATTATGGTTGCCAAAAGAAATATTAATATTTTATATATATATATATATATATATACACACACACACACACATAGTACTGTGCAAAAGTCTTAGGCCACCAGTATTTTCACAAACAAAAAAAGGTTTTAAGTCAGTTATTTCTATATTTTGTGGTAGCGTGACTCTGACAACAGCCAGTGCTCCACACAGAGATCTGATCTGATCATCATCAGTCTGTCTGGAAGTAACAGAACAAACTGAGACAGACTCAATCCAGAAGAAATGTGTCTCCAAGATGAAGAAACCTACCTGGAAAGCTTCAGTACTGTTCAAAGTTTCAGACACTCGTGTAAAAATGCTGTAAAATGAGGATGCTTTCAAAAATAAATAGATTTAATTTATCAATAAATTCTATTAACTAAACCAAATAAATATTTTGTAAAACAGCTTCTGTTCCGAGGTACACCTGCCCATAGTTTTTCAGTTAGCTTTTTTTCTTCATCTTGGAGACACAGTTCTTCTGGATTGAGTCGGTCTCAGTTTGTTCTGTTACTTCCCGTCATTCCAGACAGACTGATGATGATCAGATCTCTGTGTGGAGCAGCTCACTGCATTATTACAATCAATGACAAAAATAACGTTTGGAAATGTAAACTGATTATGTGACACTAAAGAAAAAAAACTATAAATCAAACAGAAAAGGTTGATTTAAATTGTAATAATATATCACAATATTACTGTTTTACATACACAGGTGCTTAGTTTACTACTGTAATTACATATTACCGTTTAACATACAAATATACAGAAATTGTTTTACCAAGAGTATCCACCAGCTGGTGAACCAGTCCCATTTTCTTGGCTTTATCTGGACGGATGCTCCTTCCTGTGAGCACCACATCAAAGCCACTGGGAAGACCAAGCTGTATCCAACAAATGTGAAAAACAATCAGACATGAGTTAGGAAGAATCAATCAAGAGAATCATTACTAAATGTGATGCTGGCATATTACAGACCATTTTGGGCAGTCTCTGTGTTCCTCCAGCTCCAGGCAGAAGGCCAAGCATGACCTCAGGGCAGCCCAGAACAGTCTTCTTACTCTTGGTGGCTATTCTGTACTGACAGGCAATGGCAAACTACAAAGACAAAATACACAATATCAACACAATTTTACTGTTGAATTTAGGTTATTTGCTTCTCAAATACATTTAATTTATTGTTTGTATAACTAATAATCAGTCATCAACAAATAATAAAACATATCCAGACAATTTCTAAATATTAGGTCCAAAATTTGATAAATACACACAAATCCAGTACCTCTAATCCTCCACCGAGGCATGATCCATTAATGGCAGCGACAATAGGCTTAGGAGACTTCTCAATCTTCTCAAACATCTTCTGGCCCTCCTGAGAAAGGAAAGTGACCTCATCTGCCGTCTTACAGGCTTGAATCATGCTAAATACATGGTACAGAAAAAAAACAACACACATAGATGATATCAGCACTGTAATTTGATCATAATCAAAACAGTCAGCTAATAAACAGTTCTTGAATCATGATACTAACTTAAGGTCTGCCCCTGCAATGAAGCAGCCAGGTTTGGATGAGATCAGAACAACACTCTGGACAGCACCGTTTCCCCAAACCTCATCCATAACTTCTGTCATTTCCTTTTGCATGTGAACAGATAGCGTGTTGACCTAGACACAACAAAAACACATTTTGATACATTATAATATCATCTGAATGCATAAACGCATGGTTTTGAGGAGATCATTATTACCCGTGCACTGGGGTCATTCATACGGACCACAGCTACATCTCCCTTGATCTCATAGTTCACATGTGTACGAGCTGAGGAAACATTGAGAACACACGGAAATTAAAAAACAATCAAGGCATGAAATTATTGAATTATAAAAAACACTAAAAAAAGGACATTTAAATACACACAAAATAAAAGATATTGTTTATGTGTATACAGTGTATATATATCATGTATAAATACAAACGCATGCATGCATTTAAGAAAAATATGTTTATATATTAGACATACTTATAAAACATAAGAATATAAATGTGCATACATGTAAATACTTTCTAAATATACTGAGTGTGCATTTATATATACATAATAAATATACACAGTACACATACATATATTATGTAAACAAACTTTTATTTTGGATGCGATTAATTGTGCTTAATCGTTTGTATACGTGCATATATATATATATATATATATATATATATATATAATTTGTATGTATATATACATACACAAATACAAATAAATATGTGCGCGTGTGCATATATCTCATACACACATTTATAATTTGTATTTATAACAGTTACACAATTTAGATTTTTTTTTTGTTGTTAAGACTTTTTTCATTCATTACAACATGTTCTGTTTATTATATAATTTGATTAATTATAATATGATTTAAAGAAAAAATAATAATAAATTTTTTTATTTAATTTAGTGTAAAAAATCCTTGTCATTTATATTAATAACAAGAATCATACATGACATTGAAATACATAAAATCACTATATGAAATCACTTAATGCAGTCCCCAAAAATGTGAATTTTTTTTTTTTATCCATTTCTATGCATGAATGCATATACACACACACACACTTTCATTTTATTTTATATGTAATTCATAATGATTTTACCCATCATACAAGCAGCAACTCTAAAGGTCCTCCTGGTGACACCTGGGAAAAAAAACGATGAAAAGTGATGCATACACGTAGGTAAAATCTCAAAAGTCATAATATAACCAAATATAAAAGACCTCTAACCAGTGAGGGTCAAGTCAGGATAAGTTGATAAAGTACAGGCAGAAGAATGTAGACCGTCCTGTAGTAGAGGACATTACTCCAGCAGTACATTCACAGATGAACTTTAACCTAGTTTCCCCTTAACCTACACTAAAGCCACAGTGATAATGCCATACACTTCCCAAACATTATTAACTGAATACAAAGTGTCCCCGTAAACAATTCCCACTTATCACAATCATAATTTAACTATATTTTTCTTTTATTACGTATTCTAATACCAAGTAACTTAGCATGCCTCTTTCAAACAGCCCAGATTACGCTAGTTTTTATAAGGTATGAGGTAACGACTCTATATTAAACAAGTAATATACATATTTATACAATGTATACATTTATACATTTAATCGTTTCGTCACGCATTGACAGATAATGGCCAGTATTAGCAATCTGAATGGCAACAGCATGGGCTAACTCTGTTGTTAATTAAATAAAAACAGCATTTATAAACGCTAGCATTGTGTTGCATACACCGTAACATTATTGCAGTGTAAACTGCACGAGCACGAAACTTATACGGTCACAAAGACTCCCAACTAGACCTTGAGTTAATTAGCAGTTGAGCTAAGCTACTACAGAGGAGTATGACTGAGATGACTCTTCAGAGTGGGTTATTTCTGCAAGTGTCACAGCGAAATACGACAGGCATGTAGAAAACTGAGAGAAAGGATTGTGGATGTGTGAAGTACCTGGAAACAGGTTATATCTTCTGGTTGTGAGTCTGGAGAGGGAACCGAGGGCTCGTACGCCGGCCATGTTTGGAGGTCAATGTGTGTAATGACAGACAGCAGGCGGAAGACTGGAGGAGGAGGGAACATGTATTTGACTACAGACAGACCTGCTGATCACGAGCAACCCACCAACTCTATAACACTACCTCCCTCACTACTGACTCAGTTAGATGCGAAAAGAAAAGGGGAAAGAATTATATATAAAATTATATTTATATAATTAAATATATTTATATAAGAAAAAGGTGGGGATATATATATATATATATATATATATATATATATTTTTTTTTTTTTTCACAGTACTAACACATTTTAAATTCATGTGCATTTTACTAATAATGCTGAAAATATAATTTTGCATCACTTTAGGAAAAATCTAATCAGCAAAATAGAGATTCCCCAGTTTTAATATCTACATCCCTGTGACATGTGCATGCGGATAATGATCATTTAATGTATGCAATTTAAGTATTTAGATATTAGTGTTTATAAGTATTTTGAATGACTTGTCTATCATAATTTAATTTGCTGTTATATATCTTTGCTTTAACTTCTAATTTTATAAAAAAAAAAAATCTTAATTTGTCAAATAGATAACCCCTGATTGGTGCAATCAGATGCAATTCTCTCATTATCCATGCCATTGCTTGACAGCCCGCAATGTAATGTTCATCCACAAGATGGCAAACATGCAAGAAAATTGTCTCTGTAAAACACTGGAGTACCACCATTAATTATTGCACTAACTTTGTAATTTACTCCACCAAACTTTTGTATATTTCCTCAATGTTTAAGTGTAGCACATAATTGTTTTTAGTACCATTTTTGAATCTCTTCAGGGCTTAGTTCTGGAGGGCGTTCTTGAGGAACAGATACAGGACTCTTGATGAGATAGCACTGGAGTATTTGAAACTTCTTCTGGGCAGGACAGGATCAACAGAGGTAAAGGGCAGAGACAAGGGGTAGGATCACACTCCAGTTCGTCCTCCCTTTCTTGCAGCCCCAGATGCATCAGCTCACCCTCAGCCATGGCACAGTGGGCAGAGCTCCACTCTGCGCTCTCGCTGTCCGTGGCGAGCTCATTTGCCGGTGTAGTGCCGAATTTTGACACACCGCCAGATTATGACTCCCCTAGTTTTGGTAGGTTTAGTGTTAGGTGTGGGGGCGGGGTTATGATTAGGGGCGGGGTTATGATTACTATTGATTTCAACGAGGGGAGTCATGATTCGGCACAACACTCCTACTGACGATGGCTGGACGGTCTCTGACTCTTAGGCTCGGGCTACTCGGACAAAACTGGGTCACAGAGACAGAGCACATGGGGAATGAAAACAACAACAAACAGTCAAGGGGAGTGACAAAAGCACCATAATATATCCCTTCTAATCAGTGAGATCAAATCCATTTATTTATTCATGAATGATGTCTTTGGGGATCATGATTGCAAGATATTACCAGATTAATATTATTAACTCTTTTTTGAATGATATTGTTGTGAGCAGTAACATTAGCCCCACACACATCACGAAGATAACTAGCTATACTAGCACTAACACCTGTTCTGTTTATTATAACTTAAGCATGTGCTGCAGTTGTGTCCACCTCAAGCTCTTTCAAACAGGATGGATTCGGAACATCCGTCATTTTTACCCTTCATTTTGAAAGACATTGTAATAATATCGTTCCACTGTGCCACGGTGTGGATTCAGCGATTGTTTTAAATTGACAAAGATTTCTAACACTATATCTTTATTGGTATTAATATAGTTAGCCCTTGCTGTGAATGAGCGTTAAATGAAACGACTAAAAAGTATGAATAAGTAGTGTAGCCGGTATGTCACGCGTTTACTAGAAACTAATATCAATAATGAAGCACTATTGTACTGATCAGGCCGTGTTCTCTAGATTTTGTTTTTGCATGTTACAGTGGTCTCATTGTAACTAAGGCTTGCACTTTCACAACGAGTTCCATCTGATCTCGGGGCCATTCTCACATGATAAACTCGGTCATCCCCAGCCAGCCCCTTCATCATACTCTCAGTTCAACAGTCAGTAGATTCAACTTTTACACAGTAAACCTGCTTAAGAAGCAAAGAATATCTCCTTACAGATGTACAGCGATGCAAACAGCACACTGATTGCTGCGCGACTGTCAATAGCTGTCAATCAATTATGAATTGTTACAATAGTAGACACACATCAGGTCTCTTATCCTAGAGAATTGATTTGAAGACTATGCAATGACTGAATAAGAGCCATTCTCCATTGTTCTGAAACAGGGCCCCATACACTGCTTTACTGATTGCATCACACTGCCCTCATTAAGTGCTCCCCACCCTTATCCCAATACTGTTGTTTCATAACAAACATCCCCTGATCCTCCACATGGCCATGCAAGAGAAGAAATCTATATAAAGAATTCAACCTAGTCACTAAAGACTTATCATAGTGTTTGTGTGCTTTTATACGAGTGCACTTGGTTCCAAGGTCCATTAAAGACACGATCTGTTTGTACAGCTGTGCAAGGAGCAAGCTGTCATTCTGTGTGAGAGCATGCCACTGACTGATGCATCTCATGTTTAAGCCAGGGACAGTAATGACTCATAAACCAAGTAACTAAATATTAGGTTCCTATTGCAGCGTGACTATAAAGATGTGTTCTATAATCATGCATATTTTAATAATAGGAATAGTTAGCACTAAAGTTAACCCACCCTCAGGCCGTCGAAGATGCATTTGAGTTTGGTTTATCATCAGAACAGATTTGGAGAATGTAGCATTGCATCACCTGCTCACTAATGGATTGTTTGAAGTGAATGGGTGCCGCCAGAGTCCAAACAGCTGATAAAAACATCACGAAAGACCAAAAGTCCAGTCCAGCAGTTAATAGCTTGTGACATGAAAAGCTGTGTTCGGAAGAAACAATTCCATCGAGGCATTTTAACTTGAAAAGCTTTATCTAAAATACTAGAATCCACAGTAAAGCTTCCTCCAATCCCCTGTTGTCCCCTCACATCAACATATACTGAGTGGTTTGCTTCGTTTGTGCATATTTCTATCCTAAATCAGTGCTATGGAAAATTTAGCAGCTGTTTCAACTCATCAACACATTTACTGCAGAGGATCATTAGCTAATGATGTAATGCTAAATTTCTCCAAACCACTTGAATGAAGAAACAAAGTCATCAAAAAGGCTGACCCTTGCCCGTGGATTGAACCACTTGCCGGCGTTTGACCACGTTTGTGAATAAAGTGTTTGCATTTGGATCCCCGTTCGACCCTCATTCTCTACGTCACAAAAACATGATATATTTCTGTGGGTTACTTAATATATTTTAAATAATGCATTGAAAATGTTTATTTAACGAGGATCTTTACAATGGCAAAATTGGTCTTACTGTTGCATGGGTTGGCAAAAGTGTGTTTTTTGTAAACACACATTAAATACAACATAAATTTGCATATTCTTGGATTATAATGTAAACTATTTATGAAAAATAACATTTTATGCATCTGTGTCTTCATTTTTAATAAGTAAAGTGACCTTTAATGTCCATCTATATAGAAATCAATAAGAAACAACATACAAAGTTGAATTCAGCATTTATCTTTTTATAGCATAAAATCTAATGTTGCTGGGTTTAACAAATATACTTCCGTAATAAGCAGATT
>JAUMHR010000072.1:14158728-14187377 GCA_032361145.1 Enteromius fasciolatus | reverse complement strand
AAAGGGCACTTTCTCTCCAGGAATAAAAAGGGCAGGTGCTCAAGCCCCCTTTGATGTCTATGTGTGCACGTGCCTGTTTGTGACCATATCTTTTGCAGCCCACATCTAAATGTGTAATTAAATTATATATCAAAGTTTCCCGAACAGGGTTTAAGACTAGTCCTAGATTGAAATAAATGAGAGCTGTCTAAACTGGAAAAAGCTTGCACTGAGATATCTTTAAATACATCATTGCCATTTTTTGGTCTTAAAATGCTCACAGATAATGCATTTTTGTAACACATGTTTCTAAAAATTCTTAAATGTCCTAAATTAGCAAAGGTCTAGTCCTGGCTTTATCTAATTCCTATCCGGCCCTATATGTTCATATTCCACCCTGTTTTAAGTTCAGGACATGTGATAATGTAATAGGTCAAATAGGGATATTAACATTAGGGTATCATTATAACATTATTATCATAATACAGATGGGGACTGTAAAACAGGCAATATGCAGTCCCAAAAATCCCATATGATAATCTCTGTATGTATATGTGCATATATATATATATATATATAGCACTGGATGGCTTAGCTCCTCAGTACTTCAGCAAGCTCTTATCACATTATAGTCCTCCACATCCGCTGCGTTCTCAAAACTCCGGCCATTTGATAATACCTAGAATATCAAAATCTACTGTGGGTGGCAGATCTTTTTCCCATTTAGCATCCAAACTCTGGAACATTTTACCTAATACTGTTCGGGAGGCAGGCACACTCTGTCAGTTTAAATAGATTAAAGACACATCTCTTTACTCTGGCTTACACATAACACACCAATACACATTTATTAATCAAAATGTTAAAGGATTGTTAAGCTGCATTAATTAGATCAGCCGGAACCAGGAACACTCCCCTTAACACAAAATGGACTGGTTACATCGTAAAAAGTCTCTCTCTTATTCTGTTCCTCAGTCCGTATCCAGATCAGATGGTGTATCAGCACAAAGAGACGATCTTCATCAGAGACCAGAACACCTAGATGAGCTCCATGGACAGATCGTCGGATCTAGATGCACACACACACACACACACTATACACACACTACACAATCTAACGTGTTTAAAATTGAAGTGGAAATTAGGTGCTTGGCGTCCGATCAGAGGAGAACTGGCCCCAACTAAGCCTGGTTCTCCCAAGGTTTTTTTCCCCATTCTCTCATGGATGGGGTTTTGGTTCCTTGCCGCTGTCGTCTCTGGCTTGCTTAGTCGGGGACACTTGATTTCTAGTGATTATCGTCGTCTTGATTACAGAGAATGTCTCTGCATTTGATAAATAAATAGTTTAATTCTCGTCATTGTAGATTACCATCACTCTATTCTCCTGATAATATTCAGTGCTTTGCTACAATCTGTATTGTTAAAAGCGCTATATAAATAAAAGTGATTGATGTGTGTGTGTGTGTGTGTGTGTGTATCTATCTATCTATCAAATAATATAGAATAACATAATAACGTTCCATTTCCATTTCATTAATTTTTTGATAGTGTGAACACACACACGTTGGTTTTTGTGATTTATGGGGACTCTCCATAGGCATAATGGTTTTTATGCTGTACAAACTGTATGTGCTATAGCCCTACACAAGGGATGGGCAACTTCAGGAGAGCCACTGTCCTGCAGAGTTTAGCTACAACCCTAATCAAAAACACACCTGAGCCATCTAATCAAGATCACTAGAAAGCTTCAGGCAGGTGTGTTTGATTGGGGTTGGAGCCAAATTCCACAGGGCATTGGCCCTCCAGAACAGAAGTAGCCCAGCCCTACACCAAAACCGACCCATCACAGGGGGAAAAACACAATTTGTTTTTAAATATGTTTTTAAGCCTTTTGAATTATGGGGACACTGAAAATAAATCACCTTCATATTTTAATACCTATGTCATACCCATATCATTATGCAAATTTGTGTCCTCATAAACCACATACTGTAAACATGCACACAGACATGATAAAATAAAAAGAAAAACATGATCTTTTTTCATTTATTTATTTATATTCATGTAAGTATTCATACAAGTATTTTAATATAAGTGCATTAATCTTTTTAAATTAAACAAATTTTTGAGCTATTAAAGGATTTTCACTCTCAAACCCTTAATAAAAATGAAGGTTAGGTCGCATAAGCCTAGTCTAATTTTTGGCCATAATGAACTCTTTTAGCTATATACCATTTTTGTGCCCTAATACTTATAATAACTTAATCGCCATTAATCTCATCATTGAATGACTAACCTGCACACCGAATGCGTCACCACCTCATGCAGAGAGAAAACATGCTAGTCTACCTATCAGCAGCGCCCTACGTCTATTGTCTGTGAGGAGCAGGGCGTGTGCCGCGAGAGCAGGAGATGCGCGGGGCTCGGTGCATGAAGCGGACTGTGACGATGGCGGTGGACCAAAATGTTCTGCGCTCCTGTATTCATAGGATGGACATACATTTGCCGCATATGCATGCGTATGTATAGGCGATGTGAATGTGCGTATTTCATTTAATCCTAAATTGTAGTCATAAACGTATAACATAGCAGAATATTAAAGACGGTAAAGGCTTTTTCAAAGAAATGATGAAGAGAAACAGCCTATTGCGACCGCGATCCATGTCGATTGGCAAGAAATCAGAGGCGGTGAAGGTGGTGGTGCGTTGCCGCCCTTTAAACAAGAAGGAAGAGGCAACGAATCAAGAAAGAATTGTTGAAGTAGATGTCAGACTGGGACAGGTGAGCGTGCGTAATCCCAAATCATCCGGAAGCCTCTTGAAAACATTCACGTTTGATGCCGTGTATGACGTGGGTTCGAAACAAAACGAGTTGTATGACTATGCATGTAAACCGCTTATTGACTCAGTTTTGCACGGGTTTAACGGAACTGTATTTGCTTATGGGCAAACTGGCACTGGTAAAACATATACAATGGAAGGTGTGCCCACAGATCCCGAGAGGAGGGGAGTCATCCCAAATTCATTTCAGCACATTTTCACTCACATATCTAGGTCCCAGAATCAACAGTATCTCGTGAGAGTGTCTTACATTGAAATATATCAAGAAGAGATACGAGACCTCCTCTGCAAGGACAACAATAAAAAACTGGAGCTCAAGGAAAATCCTGAGTTGGGAGTTTATGTCAAAGATCTCTCATCTGTGGTGACCAAGAACATAAAGGAGATTGAGCATGTCATGAACTTGGGGAACCAATCAAGATCTGTCGGATTTACCAAAATGAACGAGCATAGCTCGAGATCTCATGCCATTTTTGTCATAACTATTGAATGCAGTGAAATGGGCATTGATGGTGAAGACCACATTCGTGTTGGAAAGTTAAACATGGTGGATCTGGCCGGCAGTGAGCGGCAAAGCAAAACAGGCGTCCAGGGACAGAGGTTTAAAGAGGCTATGAAAATAAACTTGTCGCTTTCCGCTCTTGGAAATGTTATCTCGGCTTTGGTGGATGGAAAGAGTACTCACGTACCCTACCGCGACTCCAAACTCACTCGGCTTTTACAGGACTCCCTCGGAGGCAACGCAAAAACGGTTATGGTGGCCACCATCGGACCAGCTTCGTGCCACTTCGACGAGACCGTCACCACGCTGAGGTATGCCAACAGAGCGAAGAACATCAGGAACAAGCCAAAGATCAACGAGGACCCCAAAGACGCCCTGCTCCGCGAGTTCCAAGAGGAAATAGCCCGGCTGAAGGCGCAGCTCGAGGAACGAGGGATGCTGGCGAAAGAAAGGAGGAGACGGAGGAGAAACAGTATGAGGATGAAGAGGAGCATGAGCAGCGGAGAAGTGGAAACTCCAAGGGATGGAGAGGTGGAGGTCATCCAGACCGTTCAGGAGGAGAGCGTGGAGGACTATTGGTGGAAGCAGCAGATGGCTAAAACCTCTGCCAATTACAAGCCTGATATTAGCAGGAAACTTGGCAGCATCAACGAGAAAGCTAAGACTGTGGAAGAGTTGCTGAAGGAGCAACAATCTATGGAAAGTTTGATTGAAAAATACAAGGTTAGTTCTTTCCACAGTTATTTTCTTCGTGCAGATTACACACTAAATCATTCATAAGCCACATTATAAACTTTGTGCCATGTTTTTTATAGGCTATGGAAAGTAAGCTTCTGGTTGGAGGGAAAAACATGATTGACCACACCAATGAACAGCAGAGAATGCTGGAACTGAAGAGGCAGGAGATTGCTGAGCAGGTGACCATAGTAAAAAAGTAGCCATATACATTGTTATTATAATACACAGCAACATAAAAACACTTGATGAATCTCTTATGTGTGTGTGATGAATCCTTCTAGGATAGAATGGAAAGAGAGATGCAGCAGCTGATGTTTGAACAGGATGAAGAGACGATTGAATTGAAAGAGACGTTTACTACTTTACAGCAAGAGGTGGAATTTAAGACCAAGAAACTTAAAAAGGTAAAGTTACTGACACACACACACACAAGGAGGTTCTTTGAATAGTATCAAAAAGTTGAGAGCTAATCTGTATAATTGAAATCTCAAGCCACTTTTGATTTAAATCAATATTTTAAGACCATAATTTGACATTTTCATAAATCTTAATCAACAAGCAAGGTCCTGATACCTGGTTTATTCTGTGATATTATCTAGTTTGTTGTAAATTTTCTCTATATGATCATGGTTTACTGTAGATATCATGGATCTTTTTCAGGCGTGGCATATTTAATAATCAAAATCAACCATTCAATTAATTTTCTATCATGTTTTCAAGGCTACCGTTCTAGTGTCTTTAAGTGATGTTTGACTATTTGAGGAAAAGCACAACTAACCCTATTTAATACAGCAGACATTAGCTATGGTGAGTGCTTATATTTCTTATTTTACCCCAATCAACACCGCATTGGTTGTTCATCTCAGTTTTACAGCAAGCTGCAGCTGGTGAGGTCTGAGATTGGAGATATCATCAATGAACATGTCACAATGAGGCAGGAACTGGAGCAGACAATGAATGAGCTGACAAGAGAGATGAAATTCAAGTATGTCCCACTTGTCCTCTTAGTTTTATGCTGAAGTAAGCTATAAAAAGACAAAACTCTTGTATATGCCATGATGGTTTTGGTTTTTCACTTGTCCCTTTGTATTTTTACCAGAAACCTGATTATTGAGAACTTCATTCCTCCAGAGGAAAAGAATAAGATCATAAATCGTCTCCACTTTGACAGCGAGGAAGACCAGTGGAAAGTCTTACCTCTTCTTCCTTCTGAAAAGTACAGAAAAAACAACTTTCTACCTAACATTACAGTAAAAAAAAGAAAAAAGGATGATGTTCTTATCTGATGATATTGTATTTTCTCTAATTTTCCAGTAACTCCCCTCTTGTCCGACGAAGGCCAACTTCTGTAGTGGGACACAAGAGACCAATTAGTCAGTATGCTCAAGCTGCTGTGTCAACCGGGTCTCCTTCTAGATACAGGGTTAGTATTGTACACAGATAAAGTCATTTAAAAAAATTCCAATCATTATGCAATAAATCACATTGCTGTTTTAAGGTAATAATAACACTTTAGGGAATTTTTTAGTGAACAAAAATACATTATCATTCTTAAAATGTTGGTAAGATTTGTAAGGTTTTAGAAATATCTTATGCTCACCAAGTCTGCATACAGTTGCAATGTTTCTGCAATAGAGCTATGTCATAATTATTCAACCCCTATTCAAAATTGCTGTCACATACTTATTTTTGTTTTTAAAAATCATTTATTCGTTATTTCAATATCATTACTTCAGTCTTTAGTGTTACACGTGTCCTTCAAAATTCATTCTAACATTCTGATTATTATTAGTTATAAGTTAAAGCAATTAATGTTGGTGTAAGCCAAATTTTTTTAAGAGCCTTTGACAAATAGAAAGTTCAAGATAACAGCATTTATTTAAAACACAAATCTTTTGTAATATTTCATTAATGCGCTTTTGCTGAATAAAGATTAAGAATAATTTTCCTATTAAATAGTAATAATAATAATTTAATAAAACTTGACCCCAATTTTTTTAACTATAGTGAATAGTCTTGTATAATCTTTTATTGCCCCAGGCTGAGAACATTATGCTTCTGGAGCTGGACATTTCTCCACCCACCATGGTGCCCCTGGACCTTCAGAGGTCAGACATAAGGACCCAAGATTTGATACGTGACTTTGGCCTTTATAGAAAGCGGGCGACCGCATCCCGGGTCATGAAAGCCAGATCGTGGTGAGTACCCTGCACATATTATTTAGCTGCTCCCCAGAAAGCCGAAATGAATTGTCTGCATTTAAACCTTGTTCTTTTCTTCGTCCTCAAGGTACCAAGGGCCAAGTCAATCTGCTTCTTCATCAGCGAGCTCCATGGCCTCTGGGTCCCAATGCGCAGACTCATTGGGGGCTTGTGCTGCCGCCTACCAGCCATGAGCCTGTACAGTGTGTTATGCCTGCAAGCATAGAAGCATAGAAAGCACTTAATTATTCTTTGCACTGTTTTCATGAGCTTTAAACGATGCCATTTGTCTTTTTCATCACCTTGATTTTTTTGCATCAAAGCTTAGCCATTTTAAGCACAATTGACTCCTGTATACTTGAAAAAGTTAGTGTTTCCTCTTTAAGCTTTTGATGTCTTTCTTGAACAGCAATGCAAATAAATGGATCTTAAACAAACAATATGTCCACATAACAAGTTCAACTGAACTGTACAAACGTTAATATCAAACCATAACTTACACAAACAACATCTGCAACACATTGAAATATGTAAAGAATTAAAAAAAAGCACAAAGGGAGTTTGAATAAGGATGTTATAGATCATATGACTGTTGGTTACATACCATTGTAGGCACTCTAGCTTTAGTGCTCTGGGAGTTTTATCACAAGTTAATATTAGGCCAAGGGGCAAGCATTAACCTTTCATGCACATACATATTCTTATATATTATTTGGACCATTAAGACCAACATTAAATCAAAACTGTCCTTATTTTTTTCTAAATGATTGTTCTTGTTTATTTAATTGATTTGGTATTCTCAATCAGTTAATAACTTTATTTAACTGATGATAGCACTGCTTGGGGTAGTAAGTAGGCATCTATAAACAAGCATATATATATATATATATATTCCTCCAGCATGTAGCTTTCCACAATCAGATCAATTCCTGTTGGATAAAATATAGTCCTGTCCTCTATTTTGCTCGTAGAAGTGTCTTATGGATACCCTTTAGGCAGAAAAAAAGTCACATTTATTATTAATATCAGCTGTATGAAACTTTATGTACTTTGTGACTTGGAGCCCCCTAGAATCATTTTATTGTTTATTGAATGAATGGAAATGGCACCATTTGGAACACTTTGTATTTTATTGTGTTCCTTCCACCTATATTTAAAATGGTTAAACTACATGAATAATGTAACTGGGAAGTCGAATTGTAGTTCACAGTATGCTTTACAAGAGTAAATTTAGGATTAAAGTTTTTTTATTATTATTATTTATTTAGTTTTAGTAAAATAAAAGCCATGTTAGTGTTTAATGTTCAGTTATGTTGAACATTAGAATAGTTTCAGAATTTTGAGAATTGTCCATTATGCTGAAGAGTCTTGCATGTGCTTAGGCTGCGAGCAGAAAATGGGATAAAATTATATTTATATATATATATATATATATATTCAATTAATAATAATTAAAAATATATATGTTTGTCCAACACTAGAAAATTATTGTAAACATAACTGGTCATGTGGTGTCAACATGACATCGGTCATGAGAGGGCGATCTACACAATGTAGAATATATATATAATTTATTTATTTTTTAAGACAAATGAATACTCTTACGAGTCTCTCATTATGTGTAATAACAAATGCTAATCAAAAGTGCTATTAATTTAAATTATAAATAATTGTTTTAGCTTGCAAAAAGCAATTTTGAATGATTGATGAGTGCATCTTTAACTTGAAACATGTTTCATGTGACTAGAATGTGCTCAAACAGATCAAAAGTAAATATAACCTTTTATATCAGCTACTGGCCACTATAATCTAATTTGTGAAAGTAAAGCTCTTGTTTCAAGTCCACGATTACCAATAGCGGGTTAAATGCATTGCCAGTCATTTGACCCATATAAACAAGTTAAATTGATACTACAAGTAAGCGTGTCTAGCCTAAAACGTTTACAAATGAAAACAAAGGACAGAGACAAGCCTTAGGTAGGTGGTTTCCCCCAAACTGTCATCGTACAGTAAGATGACGTTTCCCAGAGGGTCACATGATTAGTCTCTTACAGTAAAATCCCAATATGGCAGAGATGGCAGGTCTTGCACGGTAACTAAAGCAACATCAACACTTTGTACGGCACCCGGGTCGATTTTGCGCGACCGACCGCAGACATGAGGGAAAGACAGAAGAAGAAAAAGGGGAGGACGTGGGCAGAGGCCGCCAAAACGGTAAAACAGTAATATTCTTGCGCATTTGTTTAGCTTGTTTTCGCCTTGTGTGCTCCCACTTGTACAACTGTGTTTATGAGTTCATGACCCGCTGGTGTAGGCGAAGTATTGCGTATGCGTTCGGGGCCTGGTTTCGGTCGGTGTTTGTTAAAGTGCACTGAGATCGATACACTACCTGAACGTGCACGAAATGATTTTCTTCACATTAACGTACCACTTGGGAACTTTTGAAGCTGGTTATGATTTCATGAAGCGTCTGTAGCATGACGTTCGTGTCAGTTGCTAGCTGGCAGCTTAGCGCGCGACTAGTGACACTTCGCTGGTTAGCCAGTTAGCTTAGCTTACCTAAACCCGCGTAAACAACCCAATATTGTCATTAACCTCTCGAAGACAAACAAGTATTACTTTACTTTTGGATTCGTCTGTATTTTCTGCTGTAAAAGATTATAACCATCTCTCGCTACAGTATGTTGTGTCGGTAGACACCGCGATTGTTTACTTCTGTGCCTCCCTGTTTTTGTATGATAACGTTAGCTCAAATTAGCGGAACTTTCCGCATTGCTGATAAATATAACTTTAGCCCTAGGCTGTAATATGGGATTAAGTTAAAACACTGTATCTGGACAGCATGTACTCGGAGATACAAGTGTCCTCAAACTAAAGTTCCTCGTTTATTTTACAGCTTCTGGTTATGCACCTGTTTTGCCAAGTCTCATTTGTGAACCAATCTTCAGTCGGATCTTTTAATGAATTGTTCTGAAGCAAACATATTTTGTACGCGTCTAAAAAAAGGGATCAGCTTATCCACAAGTGTCTAATTCGTAATTAAAGAAACGTAAGCTACGTTATAACTGGTTTGCGGTATATTAAACTTGGAAGAATACAACAAATAAGCTATCAATAATACTTAAAGTCAGCATGTAATGAAAATGAACCAAATCTGTTTTATTAATTCATATTATATGTCTCATTGTGAACCGTTTATACTTGCATATGTGAATGGGATTGTCATCTGTACACAAAACTTTTAAAGAACACAAATGAAATCTTTTCGGTTTTTAGTGTGTTGTTGTGTAAACACAAAAATGAAAATGTCCCCCTCTCCACTTTTGAGTGCAGGACCTACATCACAATATACGATCAATAACCGATGCATAGAACCAAGTCTTCACTTGCTTTTTCTATGTCAGTAACCCATTCAGAACAAACGATCTGTCACTACTTCCATTGCAACATAAAGACCCTATGAAACAGTTCTTTTAAGGAACTAATCGAAAGAACACTTTTGAGGAAATGAGTCACATCTTCCATTATTAGTAAAACATAAAGCACATGGACTAATAGCTGTCATTGGTGGGCATTTTTTTCCCATTCAAACTGATCTATTGCATACCAAAGAGGTTTATGGGGAAACTAGAGATGTGCAGCTGTAAAATACACATGCCTTTGCATTGAATAACAAATATCAAAGCCCATTAAAATGCATGAAAAAATAAATAGAAATAAACTGGCTTCATATTTCTTAATGTCTTAAAATTAAAAAATAGTTTCTGAGAAAAGGTCTGACATTTAATTGGAGATGGTGAAATTCATGGTGACTGAAGTGTTCAGCAGGGTTGTTATTGCTAACTATAACTATTTGAAATTGCTAACTAGTCATTATTTGAAATAAAATAAAATGTTTAAAAATTATAGCAAGTTAAAGCAACCAGTTATTTTATTTCAGCTGCTTAAGAAACTGGGTTGCACGTAAGCAAATGCATGGATGAATGAATGTACTTTACTGACCGAAGTTAGGTATGAGTGTAATGAGTTCTGGATCGTCAGTGTGACACAAGCAGGGGTGAAGCAACTCTTGGGCTCCCATCCAGAAGCTGACTTCATGTGTGGCTAAAAACCACCGATCACTCTGAATGTCTGGAGTCCATTTGCGTTTCCCAAACTCTCGAAACATGACCACTTTTGAATGTAACTCTCTCACCCAAACTAACATGACCCAATACGAAGTAGGTTAGTTTCACAGAGACGTTCGTCTGCTTCGGTGAGGTTGACTAATGATAGAATTCAGAGTCATTACTGTTCAACCAAACCTCCTTTTTAACTGAGCACCCTTACTCTGCTGTTGAGTCACTGCTGAACTGTTCACTTGTTTCCATAATACTGTTCACAGGTGCTTGAGAAGTACCCCAACACACCAATGAGTCATAAAGAGATATTGCAAGTGATTCAGAGGGAAAGGCTTAAGGAGATAAGGTGAGATCATTTTACAGAGTATTTCTTGTTTATTATTAAAATAGCAGTTTCTTTTTCACACACGCATTACTACAGATTGTGCAGGTTGTCCCTGAACTGTACCACATCATAAACATTTGTTTTGTTTGTGTTTTTTATGTGGCCACATATCTAATTGATCTCTTTAAATGTCTCTTTTTGTATTTTATTTCTCTGTTGTCTTCCAGAAGGTAAGATTATACAGTAGTACATCCTTCCCTCCAACTAACTTAAATCTGTTAGCCAAGCCCTATGCATGTTATTAACATGTCCCCAGTTGACACAGCATGCTAAGGGACTCCTAAGACTGAGGACCCAACGGCCGTGGCTTTGACCAAGTGCTTTTCCTCAGAAATGGCTAGTGGCTTGTTGTGCTTCTGCCGGATTTGCTCTGTTGAAGATGCTATATAATAGCTATACTAAATAAATGTAACCTACTTAAGCTTGTTTTATTATCATTGCAGTTATTATATTTTGATATACTGCAGACTAAAACCAATCAGTAGTTTTTTTGAGAAGACAAGTAGTACAAAACTAAATGTAGAAAATGTAACTCACTTTTCTTGCTTGGAATAAAGCTGACATGAAATAAGATAAAGTATACATTTGTATGAAAAACATAAAAAGGAAAAATGTCCCTTAAACATCTAACTGAAATAATTTCAAGCACTAAATCACAACTGCAAGTATTGCATATATTCAATATTTTGAATATTATATTTTTATTTTATTTTATTTTTTTAACCAACACAGAACAATACAAAAAAAACAACAAGTATAAGGACAAAGAAGGAAAGATAAAAACATAGGTTAACAATGTTATACATATATTTCTGGGCTAGTGGGCACAGGCAATATAATGTTTTAACAAGCAATGAAAAGGTCATAACTTCATGCTGTTGTCCTTGACGTTTGACAGGTAATTGAAAAAGGGTTCCCAGGTGGAAGCCAGCAATGCTATCAGAAAGATTGTGTCTAAGTCTCTCTAAATGTAAAGTGCTAGAAAGTTCAGAGAGCCAGGATTTAAAAAGTGGTTTTGATGCCTTTTTCCATAGACAAAGAATAATTTTTTTTAGCTACCACCATTCCGTATTGGACAGCTTTTTTAATTTGACGACTAAACCCACGAAGTGAGCCAGACCAACCAAAAACAGCAATTGCTGGATCAGGGGCAAGGGTACAAGAATAAGCCTTAGAGTAGAATCTGAAAATTTCGCTCCAAAACTCATAAAGTTTTGGGCATGACCAGAAAAGATGTCCCAAGGATCCCTCTGCAGATTCACATTTGTTACAGTTAGAGGAGATGGAGGGGTAGAATTTGTTAAGCTTAACCCGGGAATAATGAAGTCGATGTACTACTTTATATTGGATAAGTTGGTGTCTTGAGTTAATAGAGCATTTATTTATGACCTTGATAGACTTTTTCCAATCCTCATTAGTAATTTGAATACCTAAATCCTTTTCCCAGGAATCTTTCAAATACAGGGTAGATATGTCTAACTGACCAGTAAAAACATCCACAAAATGGGAAATCAAATTAGAGGCATCAGGGGAGACAGAAGGCGTGGTTATAAGCAATAGGGGTGAACAATGAGGTTGATGGCAACTTAAATGCCTTCCGGACCTGACACCATATTTTGAGAGAGCTGCTTACTATAAAGTTTGTGTTGACCACTTTTATAGATGGTACAGGCGCCGCAAAAAGCAGAGAGGAAAGAGAGTAATTTGTAGCACTCTGTTCGATGGCGAGCCAAGAAGGAATGTCACCTGAAGACCCCACTCCCGATATGATAAGGCTCTGCAGTTTGCAGCCCAATAATAATACTGGAAGTTTGGCAGGCCTAGTCCACCCTGCGATCTTGGTTTACATACATGTAGTTTAGAGATACGGTGCGCTTTAAAGCCCCACACAAATGGTAACACGATTGAATCCAGAGTTTGAAAAATTTTTTGGCCAAAAAGATTGGCAGGTTTTGGAAAAGATATAGCAATAAATATAAAATATATTTAACCTCAACAGTAAAAAAAAAATATATAAATATATATATTAAAATGACAAGCATAGAACAGAATAGCTTATATTTGAACTAAAATTATAATCAGAACTGGTCATATAAAAATAATAGCTAGTTTAAAATATTTGTTCAAAACGACAAACAACTATAATAGTATATTAGGGATGTAACAGTATTGTACCGTCGTACCGCAATAAAAATTTTTGCTCAGGCGAATGGAGCAAACGGGAGGTAGCGGGAACTACAATTCCCATCAGCCCAAGCGTGCCCATCATTCTTTGCGCTCTGTTGTCGCAACAGATCAGTTGCCAAATTAGTGACTTTTCAGACCTCCTTGGTGACATTTTTCCCTAAAAGCGTCTACCGACAAACTTCAGCGAGTCTCTGGTACTGCCGCTCGAGCTCTTGTTCTCTCAGCACACGCACACACCTCTCTCGGCGTCTGTTCTGAGAGGTGTCTACAGAGAAGCGAGATAATATGACGCACTGACCTAATGAATATGTAAACGTATGACGTCATCTAGCGACAGGTTAAATCGCATGTGTGGAAGGTTTAATAACTTTTTGTTATTAAAATTGAAGTTCCTTTTTCAAGGTTTACAGATAGATGGCTAATGTGTGTGCCATTGATATGTTCAGTGTTCATGTAAACTGTTTAATAAACACTTCTGGCACTTTTTTTGAGTCTCTTCATTAGTTTTGTTTTTCCTGTAAATGATTCAATAGATACTGTACCGTGCCATTCATACCGAGGTATTACCGTACCGCGAAGTTTTGATACCGTTACGTCCCTATAGTGTATATATATATATATATATATATATATATAAACACCATTTACTTTTTAGGCTATTTATCTTTGACTTTAAATTTATTTTATATTTTCTTTTAAACATTGTCTTAAAGTACTGAATTTTAATGTCTGTGTATATTAAGTGCAGAATTTGCCTAAAGTTTGTGTATTGTGCTGCATATTTAGTAATGGAAGACAAACAGGAAATAACACTTTTATTATGTTTTTGTTATTCCAGGATCAAAAGCCAGACATTTAAAGTCATTTATAGCCATATTCAGTCATCCAGTTTTCTTGTAATGTAGCATGTTTTCATTATTTTTACATAAAATGATTTTTAATATTTCATTTACATTTATATTGACATACACAAATATAAGGAAATCAACCACTGAACTGTGATCTTTGTTGGAAATGTTCAGTTGTGTGAAGGCAGTGATGGATTAAATCAGCCGTTTTGTTTTTTTCCCAGTGGAACGTCACCTCTTGCCTGTCTCAATGCCATGCTTCATACAAACTCACGTGGAGAGGAAGGGATCTTCTACAAGGTGCCTGGCAGAATGGGAGTCTATACACTGAAGGTAAACACACTTAACCAGAACCAGAATCTCACAGCAACTCTCACAAATTAAATGATTCGATTTTCAGAAGATACACAGAGTGCAGCAGCTGGGTTCTGGAAGTTAAAAACTTTTTTTTTCAAAGATTTTTAACAATAAATAGAGCTATTTTAAGCTCTATATGCTTTTGTTTAAGCCATCTATTTACATTATTTCAATTTATGTTTAAAATAATCATGTTTAACAATGCACTTTGTTGTAAAAAACTACATTACCCATAATGCTGTGCAGAAAATTCATCCAATCAGGAAAAAATGCACGTTTATATAAAACACACATGGTTTCACCCAATCTCATGTTAGTCTCGAGTAGTATTGTATCCTTCATATCTCCAAAAATCTTTATAAATAAGTTTTATCATATTTTATTACTTTATTCGTAAGAAAGATACAGCTTAATGATTCTGTCTGAAAACAGCAGAGCTCCTGGAGGCGTATATTATGTAGACAATAACTTAAATATATATAATCAAAATGTAAAATATATAGTTTTTACAATTGTTTTTAATTTGATTTTGTAGTATTTCTTGGGGTTTAAGTTTTTCCCTCACTAAAGTTGTTAGGTATACAATTTTTTTTGTTGGACCTTCAAATATGGCTTCATATTTGCTTCAAATTAAAGTCTGTAATGTTGTGGTTCACCTCATAGCTGGTTTGCTTGTTTTATGGCTTATAATGCTTTAACAGAGCATTTTTCAGGAATCCTTATGGGACCATCGCCACTGAAATACTGTATACTGCTGCTAACATATCTACCTTGAATGACAATATATAAATGCTGGGTTTCTATTGCTTTGCTTTGTTCATACGGTCCTGCTGACTCACATGAATATTTACCATACCACTATTATAATGAATGCTTAATTAACGTTAGCATAACAGGCCCCTGATGATCTATTAAATGCATTAATTAACACTAAATGTTTGATTAAATTCAAATGAGCTGTTTTAATGAAAATTCTAATTAGTGTTGATGTGCATGGCTCGTGTATTTATGTGAGCAGAAGGACATTGGAGACGTGGTGAAGGAACTGTCAGAAGATGCTTCAGAGGACAGCAGTGATAACATGTCTGATACCCGATGCACAGAAAATACCAGCACCACTACCTACAACAAAGATGGACGCAGAGGAAGGTGGAAGAGGAGAGGTAGCACATTTTATGAATTATTAGCCATAATTAGAGCTGGAGTGTGTCATCTTTGCACCATAGTGACACCAAACAGAACTGCAAAATTAGTATTCAATTTCTACTTCATTTTACAGACAGCTTGTGTCCGTGTATTTAACTGGGATTTTAACATTTAACATATAATTTCTTGCTTAAAATGCATTATACTCTAGTGTTTGGGGTTGGTAAGTTTTGAATTAAGTTGAAAATTTCTTTTGCCAAAAAGGCAAAGCTATTAATTAAAATTGGTAGTTTTTTTTTTATTTTAATATACTTTCAAATCTAATTTATTTCTGTGATCTTTACTCCAGTTTTCAGTGTCACAGGATCCTTCTGGAATCATTCGCTGATTCACTGCTCAAAAACATTGCTTATTATTTATGTATATTTATGTTAATAACAGTTGTGCTGTGTAGGGATGGGTATCGTTAAGGTTTTACCGGTATTACTACTTTTATCGACACCACTTATCGATCCGGTACTTTAACGGTACTCTTATCGGTAATTTTTGTTGTGTTTATAATATTTAAAAACAATATAATAATGAAAAACTAATTGAGAACAGAATTAACAACACTTACTTTTTTTTATGTAAAATAATAATCTGTAGCCTAACAAACACCAGCAAATATTACACAAACAAATGATTGTAAAAGAAATAAATGAACAAAACTATTTTCCTGAAAAAGAGTGCAGGTAGGCTGCAAGAGGAAAAAACATTTTTAACCATTTAAATGCAGCTTTAACCAAAAAAGTTGCTAAATGTAGCTAAACGATCAGCTTTGGCTAATGTTTGTTTTATTCGAACACATTCACAAATGAGTTATCTGTGTTTGGGACTAAAAGTTATGAAAGCTTGCAGTGTACACTAAATTAAAGTGAATGTATTTCATCACTACAAATACATTTTTAGGTAAGCTCTGTTTTATATCTTAATTTCCCTGTTTTCTATTATCTCTGCTTTATTTCTTAATAAGCATAGTTTTACTATGCGTCTTTTGGTAAATGCAGTACTTTAAAGGCATTTTTACTATACTTTACTTTTAAATTAGAAACGGTTCAAATATGCTATAATATAACGATTATTTAGCAATAAATAGGATTTTTTTTCTGCAGAACCGTTAACGTCAGAGCTTATCGATACTACTATCGGCCTTTTCTAATGTAGCAACGGAAACAATTAAGAACCGAGTTTCAGTACCCATCCCTAGTGCTGTGGAATATTTTTGTGGAAACCATGCATTTTTTCAGGATAATTTAATGAATGGAAAGAACAGCATTTATAAAATGTAAAAAAAAATTTGTAACATTATACATGCGTTTACAAAAAAAACAAAAAATATATCCTTGCTGAAAAAGTATCTTCCTTAAAAAAAACATTACTGAATGTACCCGAATGTTTTGTATAGTTAAATATTTATTTAGAAATATTATATAATATAATATATTTAAAATATTTATGCTCTATAGTTTACATGCTGTACTGGATAAGCAGGTTCAAAACAAAAAGAAGAGGCCATTGCCTGTCAAACTAAAACGCTATAAATAACATTCAAGTATAACTTAGAGCTATTTGTTATGAGATATCTCCTAGTTGTTTGGGAGAAAATTTTTTGTCCAAACGTGTTTTAGTGGGTGAAGCTTAAGCAAATCACTGTTGGATATCGTGACTGATGCCATCTGTTGTGTGATGGAATACGTGGATTGCATGCTGAAACATAACTCTATGCTGATAAATGACCTCACATCTAAGTTTAGGTTCCCCCCATTCAAAGTCAAAATATTCTTTGAATGCAAAACACCCTTTAAACAGGAAATTCAACTTTTTTTTTTTTTGATACCACTTCCTCAAATATATGAGAGACTAGTTCGACGCTAACTGAACAAATGTAGGTTTCACCTCAATTTATCTTGCAGAAACTTTTTTGTTTTTGAAAGTTTTTGAGAATAATGCACTCTAACAGAGTGAATTCATGCAGAACCAAGTACTGTAAGTAAGACTTTCATCTAAATATCCTGGTGAAACTTTGAGGCTGTGGGTTGAGAAAACGAATATTGTGTCAGAGAAAAAGAAACTAACTGCAAAAACCAGGAAATAATTATTGATTTAGCAGCATGTTATTTATTTGTATAGAAATATAACGTATAAATGTGTTTTAATGCCTTGTAGACATTTGTTGTGAATTCCTTCGCTTTAAAAATGTCACCAAAGCAAAGTTTGGAAAGTGTATTAAGGAATTTATGGTTTTCATGGAACAACTATAATAACATCATTTGCAGGTGATAGTGCAAATGTGTTTTTATTATTATTATTTATATACATTTTTTAATGAAAACACTTCTTCATGTAATGAATGTATTACAATGATCATGAAGTGAAATGAAGTTGTGCATATGCCTATGTGTGAGTTTAACTGTTTGTGGTATTGATGTGCAAGCATGCAACTAATGCATTGCTTTCCTCTCATTCTCAGTGCCAGCAAAACTGCAATCTCAGCCGTCTTCTCCTCAGTCTCGCTGTTCATCTCCGTCAGTCGCAAGCAGCAAACTCATATCCCCATCACAGAAGCACAGCAAGAAAGCCCTCAAACAGGTACCGCCACTTATTATGTATGCTTATTTATTTGGTTATTAATAATAATTACTGAATAACATAGGTGTCTCATTTCCATGGTATATATTTTATGTATTTTTTTTAATATATATTGTATATTTTAGATACAATATATATATATATAATCTCACTTTGTCATAGTTTTTGCTAAGCATTAAACATAAAATACATAACATCATATGGAATATTTGGATAATCAGTGAATTAAAAACAAATTAAAGGTACTTAAAGGTATCTAATTTCATTGTTTTCTGTTTTTGTGATTGGAACTTAATTGAAAATGTTTAAATAATTGGTTACGGGTCAAACTAATATGAACACCAAAATTATAGTTCATGTTTTTGTTGCTCTCATGTGTAAATACTGTGAAAGGTAGGCCTATAGTTCACCCAAAATGTTAAATTGTGTTATTAATTACTCGCTTTCATGTTGTACCAAACCTGCAAGACCTTTGTTCATCATCGGAACACAAATGAAGATATTTTGTATATTTTTGACCAAGGGTTATTTCTGACCCTGCATAGACAGCAATGGAAAATGTTTAAGGTTGTAAAGAAGTACTGTTGTGAACGTGTGTTAAACACTGACGTGCAAGAGAAACAATTGTTGAATAAAGTCATAGTTTTGTTGCTTCATAAAATTCAGAGTCACTGATGTCACATGGACCATTTTAACAATGTCTTTTTGAGCCTTGAAGCGTGTGTCACTTTCGTTGCTGTTTATGGAGGGTTAGAAAGCTCTCGGGTTTCATTAAAAATATCTTAATTTGTGTTTAATTGTTGGGTGAACCCTCCCTTGAAGCAAGTAAACCACATAGATGTATCTACCATGGTATATCATGATATTTATTGAATTACATTTTTTGCCCTGACCTGCTATGATATTAACCACTGTTAGCTGGTTTAAACCTTGAGCAGTCGAGACCCCCTGTGCTCTCTGTTTGCAATACAGCAGCAAGCTATGTTATGTAAACTGTGGGTTCAGAGACCTTCTGTAGTTTTTTTGTCATACTTCTTTTATAGGCACTGAAACAGCAGCAGCAGAGGAATCAACGGCGCCAATGTGGAATCCCCAACACCTCCAGCCCACGATTGCTTCTAAAGACTGTCAAAGACATGGCTCACGACTCCTCCAAATCATGTACATGCATACAGTATTTGAAGTTAAAGGGATAGTTCATCCAAAAATTGAAATGTTATGATTATCTTATACCCCCAGGGCATCCGAGGTGGAGGTGACTTTGTTTCTTCAGTAGAACACAAACAAATGTTCCAAAGCTCTGGGAGTCATACACAGATGAAACCAAATGAAACCCTGAGGCTCTTTGAAATGTTAAGACATGAAACGATCAGTCTGTGCAAAAAACCTAACAGTATTTAGATAATTTTTTACCTCTATACACCACAATCTCTGTTGTGAGAACAATGTTCTTGGTGTTCTTGGATGCCCTGGGGGTAAGCAGATAAACATCAAATTTTTATTTTTGGGTGAAATATTCCTTTAATTGTTGTTTCCAATTTCATTTTTGACCACTACTTTATATTCATAGAAATACAAAATAAATACTAAACAAAATGTCTGTTTACTGTAGCCTGGGAGCTGAAACAGACAGAGCGCTGCCCTGCCAGTCCACAGAACTCTACCTCCAGCTCGTCATCCTCCGTCAAAGCAGATGTGTGTCACACGACTGGATCCCGGAAGGTGTCTCAGCGCACCAGTAGGCTCAGTGCCAGTGAGTATCATCACAGATCACGGTAATTTGTGCAATTAGCACATGAGATGCTGTAACTGATCCCCGCGTTTGATTTACAGGACAACTGAGGCGTAACAAGTGTGAGATAGATGTTGAGACTCCAGATTCTATCCTCGTCAACACCAACCTGCGAGCGCTCATCAACAAGCACACATTCTCAATGCTGCCTACCGAGTGTCAACAGAAGCTTCTTAAGATGCTGCCAGAGGTCGACCAACAGGTAGCGAAACACAAAAACCCTGAACATACATGATTTTGCAAATCATGAGTCTCTAATTGTTATTTATGATACTTTGCAGGCTAGTATGGATGGTGCACTGAAGGTGACCAGCTCCGCTTTGAACAATGAGTTTTTCACATCAGCTGCACAGTCTTGGAAGGAGAGGCTGTCAGAGGGTCAGTCGTTGTCCTCAATGATTTAAACGTAGTTAAAAGCTTAAGAGCCAGTTTTACTAAACAGGGAAAATTAACATGAGAATGCAATTCCAAAAACAACGCTGATGGGAGGGAAATTATACAGTCCACACCGAACTTTGTCTACATGATGCCAAAATATTGAGGAACTTAACAGTGTTGCTGTGGTGATTTATTTAAGTAACAGTAAAAAAGGAAACAGTAATTTTAAAGTGCATTATCCAAACCCTTAAAAAAACCTAATATACACAGAACAAGTCATTCTGAGGAAACATGCATAGTTTCATGAGCTTGTAATAAAACTTCAGAGCACAAATTCCAAGTATGGGTCACCACAATTGGCCACTCATCACTTCATATCCATCACTTCACTTTAACGGCAGTAAAGCTGTTAGGAAAACTGGCCCTAAATGTGCTCAATGTAATTTTGTTAGCTGGTATTTCTCTTAAACCGTATTGGTTATTGAAGTAAAGAGTAAACATGTTAAAGTGGGGGAAAAAGTACTTAGTGTTCTATAAATATTAATTTCTATTTCAATTTCACTTCAATATTTGTGTGACTTATGCAAGGCTGTATTCTCAGGTGAGTTCACACCAGAGCTGAGGCTGAGAATGCGGCAAGAAATCGAGAAGGAAAAGAAAGTGGAGCTTTGGAAGGAGCATTTCTTTGAGAGCTATTATGGTGAACAGTAAGTCAGCCACCAAGACTTTATAGAAATACTGAAAAAGAAAACCAGAGAGTTTGGTTTAGTTCAGGGGTCTCCTGTTCTGGAGGGAAAGTTTAGCTCGAACACATCAAAGTTTCTAGTGATTCTGAAGACATTGATTAGGTTTGCTTAATTAGGGCCACATGCAAATTGTAGCATAATGTGGCCCTCCAGAAGGAGCATTGCATTCCCTGAAACCTGAAAATTGGTTAGTGGGTCACTAGTTTATTGTATCATAAGTGTTGTTTTGTTTTGAGGTCCTTTTTCTTAATATTCTGTTTCTTTTTCATTTCAGATCTGGACTGAGTATAGAGGAATCAAGAGAGCTGACAGAGGATAGGTGTGCTCTTGAACCAGCTAAAAGCACGGCCTTATCATCAGAAAAGCCAGAGACAGTCAAAGAGCCTCAGAGGGTAAACCAGGTGACAGAGGTCATCCACATGGAGTTGAGATCCAGAGATGTGAAATCAACAGTAACGCGTGTCTCGACTGAAGAGCCGGTCAAACCTCCTGCTCCAGAGCAATCACCTTTATCCTTAGACACGAAGAACGATTCACAGGAAGAACTGATGCCGGAGTCTTCTGTTGAAAAAGAAGTGGAGCCCAAAGCTGACAGTGAAAAAGCACCGGATGATGAGATCAGATGCAAGACCCCAGCATCTCCTTTAGAAGCAGTGTTCACCTGTTTGAAAGGAAACGAGACACACACCCCTGAAGATGAAAGTCCTGTTGGTGAGGCTGAACAAACTGAATTAGAAAGGAATGAGACTGGATCTCCAGTAACTGCTGTCACTTCTGAGCCTCTAAAAAGAAAAGTCTCTACTGAACAGGATACAGAGCTCAGAACAGAGAAGAAGCCCCGTGTGACTTCACCAGAAGCGTCATCCACAGTGACTGCTAAAGAAAAAGCAGAACAAAGAGTACCTCCTCTCAAAGTAAGTTTTAAGGTTTCTTTCATTTGACCCAACCCCAAGTCTAGTTCACCTAAAAATGTAAATTCTGTGATTCATTACTCACCCTCATGTTGTTTCAAACCTATTAGACCTTTGTTTATGTTCAGAACAAAAATTAAGATAGTTTTGATGAAGACAGAGAGCAACTTCCACATTTAAGGCTCAGAAAGTTATGAAGGTCATTGTTAAAATAGTACATGTGCAATGCAATGTAATGCAATCCATCAGGACCCATTGAACCCAGAAGAATCATTTGTGATTTGCAACATGAATGATAATTGGATTTGGTGCGTTTGCTTTCATGTTTTCAATGTAGACACCTTTAATCTGTTGACAATGTTCACACCCATTGTAAACATCATGTTGCTTGTTGTTTGTACGTATGTGTGCATGTGTGGATGTTGTATTGAGTAAGTTGTTGAGGAAAGGAATTGCTATCACTTTTCTGAACACCCTAGCACTCGTCTAGGCATGTTAAAAACCTTTAGCAATCACTTAGCAATGTCCAGGCACTATATTGCTGCACTAGATTAATTTTTTGACATTATTGCTGCGCTCAGTGTATTTTTAAACTCTCATAGTAATACTCAAAATTCTTTCTTTACAGATCCCAGTGTCAAGAATTTTCTCTGCACCTGCATCTACTGAGCAGGTATCTCCAAGAACTCCAGTTCCCGTTCCGTTGACACCCCCTAGCATTCGACCTGGGCGCACGGGAGCACGCACTCTAGCTGACATCAAGGCAAAAGCCCAGTTAGCACGTGCACAGCGAGCTGCAGCAGCAGCAGCCGGGTCGTCTTCCTCGATGGGAACCGGCTCAGTTGGAGGTACCTCGACACCCTCTCCAGCTCGGTCCCTGTCAGAAGATTTTTCACCAGCAAGCAGCAGAAGTCAATCTGTGTCGCCTATAAAGCTAAGCTCTGGATCTCCAGCTCCTGAAGGCACAATGACTCTCTCACAAACCTCTCCGTCCTCAGGTTCCACAGGACACGCAGACCCTGCCCTTGCACAAGCCTTCAGTGCAAGCCAGGGTTTTTTAAAAGATAATCGCTCTTTAATGGGGTTTCAAACCACTCAGTGTACATTTAACACAACGGGCAAGGATCAGCATAACCTCCACAGTCCTGGGGGGACACTAGCGCCTTCAAGTCAAGCAGGAAACGTGACTGTCTCAAACACAATTGCACAGCAATTACCTTTTTCAGGAGCGTCAGTCGCCAAGCCTAACTCTTCCATCCCGGCAAATAATCCTCTGGTCACTCAGCTTCTTCAAGGTAAAGAGGTTCCTTTAGAAAAGATCCTCCCAAAGCCACTAGCCAAGGTGGATGTTCAATCTGTGGGTATTTCTTCCAGAGATAAAGGGAATCTTGGTTCCACCACTTCTGGGTTGATAACAGATAGCTCAGCAAACCACGAAGATGCCAACAAACTTGGGAACCAAGCTCCTTTTGGCATGCAGGTCAGAAGTGTGGACAAGTTGGTAAAAGTTGGTTCTCAGGATCAGATGCTCCAACCACTAAGGCACAAATGCGAACAGAAGAACATCAGCTCCAACTCCCAATTCCAATCCTGTCAGTTAGCTCACCTTGAGGATAGCCATGACCAGAATATCCATCTAGGCATCTTTGGACGGAAAAGGCTATCCAAGCCAGCTATGACAGGGCACTACCTCCTCAACGTGTCCACATATGGTAGAGGACCTGAGAGCAAACGGCCTCTCCTGAGTACTAATACAAGCTCTGTCCTCGCCAACCTGAAGAAGGAGAAAATCGAAGCAGAGGAGAGTGTGAAAGAGAATCCGGAATCACTTTCCATTCACCCGAATTTCCCAAGGGTCAAAGTGGAACAGCAGGGATGTGTCATAAATAAACCAGATGATGGTTTGCCACCCCAACCCTGCTCTGATATAAAGTCTGAATCTCCATCGCTGAGTTGTTTGTCAAGCAAAGACGAAGGCAGCACTTCTATTAGAACCAAAGAAACATGCTCAAGAGCGCAGCTTGATATGTGCAGCAGTATACAGGGTAAAACCGAGCCATATCAGTTAGGTGACTGTCACCAACGCACGTTCTTGCCTCAGAAAGCCCATAATGGACCTCAGTATGGTGGCACTATCAGCATGTCTGTTCCTCACGCACTGAACCACAGCATGCCTGACACGCCAACTTCTCCAACTGTTTCCTGCAGCGGTGATGGTGAAACGGCTGCTGGAGGCATGATGTCTTTTTCAGTCACAGTCACTGCCATACCTGCCGGTCACCTGCTAGATCAGAACAGTCAGGGCGAGACCTCACCTGAGCAAGCCTTCATAGAAACCTCTGGGATGGAGGACGTCCAATCAAAGTGCTACTGTCGGCTGAAGGCCATGATTATGTGCAAGGGATGTGGCGCATTCTGTCATGACGACTGTATTGGTCCATCCAAACTATGTGTCTCGTGTTTGGTGGTACGGTAATGGTCATGAGGATGAACTGCGACTTGTTCGTTCAAAAAGAAGCAATCGCTGCAGTGAGAGTAACAGAAATGTTACGACAGTACAGCGGTGTTCATGTATCCGTTGTCGTTTGAGAGGCAAGCTTTTGTGTTGTATGGGGGGAATTCACTAAGAATGAATTGCACCCGCTAATAGTGCTGTTTATTTGCACATACCTCCTGCTTCGTATTAGCGGATGATACAGGAGTTATGCAAATCGGGTAATAATGACCAGCATGTCCGTTCTGAGTACTTAGTTGTGGCGAATGCAGCAGACTGCCTTTATCTGGCAGTCTTCACTGGGACTGTTCAGTATTGCTGCACTAATGCAATCCAGACTCTGAATCGACTTTTTAAAGTGCAGAAAGTGTGCGGCTACACTGTAAGTCTGGATATGTACTAGCGCTCTCAAACGATTAATCGCGATTAATCGAATCCGAAAATTTGAATATATTATACGTAATAAATATACACCGCACAAATCCATATATTATATAAACAAAAACCTTTATTTTGGATGCGATGAATCGCGATTACTCGTTTGAGAGCACTAATAAGTACCCAGCGCTTTAAGCACCTGGTTAAACTGGATTGTGGATGCTAATGAAAACGCCGCAGGCTTTTGCGCAACTGTTTAGTGAATACGCTCCTTTGTTTTTCTTTACCGCACAAACAAATAACACGCTATGAGGTATGAAAAACGTGCAATGCCGAGTAGTACTTCCTCTCGTTCATTGAGCACCTTGTTTTAGACGCAAGACTCAACATCGAATAGTGGCAATATTTAAGGCTCGTTCTGTTTCTGTTCTATTTTTGTAATATAATTGTCGAAATCGAAATGAATATACTACTATTTTTGTAGATGTTAAAAATCACGATTCCCCTCCACCCTTCAAATTTCGGATCTCGTACGCATAATTCACACTAGTTTGCTGGATTAATAATCGACAGCATCAACATTTAGTCTTTGCATTTTCTGCAAAGCTGTTTGTTGGTTGGTTTAAGCATTTGTGACACACCTGAAATACCAATTACTTCAGAATTACTGTGAATATGTAAACCTAATACATTAACCTGCCTTGTTAGGTTTATATGGTACTGTTCAAAGTTATTTATGGGATAGAAGGGAGTTTTGTCAAATATGGGAACAAGCTAGCACTTCTATTAGATCGGTGGGTTTTTACACGAAAGAAGATCGTGAGAACAGGTTTATACTGATAATGGCAATAATTTGTATATTTATAAAATTAAGAGCATTAGTCCCTTACATCTCAGTTTCTTCAGGAAAAAAAAAGGATTTATTAGGGTTGCACTTTTTTTATGTTCAGAAAATGACTTTGCTCTAAAAAAAAGATGATTTGTAAGAATTAAAGCACTTCTTAAACAATCTAATGTACCCTCTCAGGAGCAAAACCAGGTCTTAATCATTTCAATAGCCTGTGTCGAATCATTCGAGTTGTTTACGTCACACAAGTGACATTGCCTCTAATTGGAAAAGCAGATACTCTCTGTAACCTAGTTTTTAGGGACAGGAAAATAATTCAGAGTATCAACAGCAAAGATATATGAGCAATGAAGTTAAACACTCAGAAGGGAGATTTTATGAAGTTTTTTTGTTGTTGTTTTGTTGAGTATTGTAAATACTGACTTTCTTTTAGATGTACAAAAATTTCTACAAAGCATCTTGCCTAAACATATCCGATTGTCTCTGATAACTAAAGGTTTTTATTTGTAAAATACTGTCCTGCACATCATAGTTTCAACATTAAATGTCGTGGCTCAGTTTCAGTCCTGAAACAATTCTTCATAACATTTTGATACCAACATGTATGTATGTTAGGAGAAAAACTTTGAATTAGGCTTTTTTTAATCATCTGCCTTCCAGGCAATAGAAATGTAAAATAATTTTAGATGGGATTTGCTTGGTAATATACCAAAGTCGATTTATGGGGACTAGATAATCAGATTTTTTGTTTTTAATGTCTTGTCTAGTTAAGCAAAGTAATATATTTTAAGTAATATATTTTAATAAAAAGAAGTCTATTTACAAATCATTTTACAAAATGTTTAAGAAACAGGGTATTTACTATATCTTTATATTGGCTGTCTCATTCTGGTTTACCTGTGTTTAAGGTGTACTTAAACTTTTTACACAATTGTTTTCGTACCAGGGCCCTTGTTTTACTGGTGGCTAGTTTTTCCTGCGATGAACTGATGTGTCCTCACGGTGCATTTTTAATTGACTAAAAATATCTGTGTGAAACTTGCAGCTCACTTAATTGATTACTGAAAGTAATCGATAAACCTGAATCCATCAGGTTATAGTGTTTGTGTTGTATGAATAAAATTTACTAGCGTGGTGGTTGGGTCGTGCTGAATGTCTCTGGGTGTGAGGTTGTTTCAAGGTAACTCGCTTTCATTGACTTTTGTCAAACTGTCGCTTTCATTTACATATATATATATATATATACACACATATGCAGCATTTAAACATACAAGAGACTCATAGAATATAACTGTGATACCTCCATTGAACTTTATGTCAGGCCTTAGAACTGATTTTAATAAAAGATGTTTGGGTTAACTTCCAGTTCTTAAAATGTTTTAATTTGTCAGAGCTAAACGGCAGCGTTTGACTGTTGTTGGTTACTTACTGCTTTCATTTTCTTTGATAGTGTTGCAACGCATGACTTACCACTGCCTCTATCGCCAACCTTATATGCCTGTGACATTTTACAAAACACTTGGATTTTTAATTAAAGAAGCAATGTTTTCCCCTGCGGAACCCTGAAATGATACGACTCTTCTTACAGGAGGTGTTGGTGTTCCAGAACTTCCACATTGTGTGTTCTTTTATGTTTTAAAAGTCGAATATTTTATGTAAAATAAAGGTGAATGTAATATAGTAATTGTAATCAGCACTTGTAAGCAAAGTGTATTTTATCAAGAAACATTATGAATAAAATGCAGTAAAACAATTGCGGTAATGTTTTTTTTTTTTTTTTTATTAATAGTTTCAATTATTTAAAGCATTATGAAACTATACCCATGATGTATTGCTGTTACTGCATTTTTTATTTTTTTTTACAGGAAACCAATTCATTTGGTAATTGCAAGTAATTCTCATCAAAACAAATAAAAAATTAAATTAAATTATTATTTTAAATAAATAAAAAAATGCATGGCCAGCAGGCATGCAAAGGCACATGATCTAAAGACTGCACCAGTTATACAGTTTACATATATATATTCCAGTATACAGTGAGTATGTATAAAAATATATATATACACTGTTCAAAACACTTAAACACAATGTAAGTCAATCACACTTCTGTGAAATCAAACGGCCCACTTAGGAAGCAACACTGATTGACAATCAATTTCACATGCTGTTGTGCGAATGGAATAGACAACAAGTGGAAATTATAGGCAATTAGCAAGACACCCCCAATAAAGGAGAGGTTCTGCAGGTGGTGACCACAGACGTCTTAAGTGGTCTCCACTTCTCAGTTCCTGTGCTTTCTGGCTGATGTTTTGGTCGCTTCTGAATGCTGGCGGTGCTTTCACTCTAGTGATAGCATGAGACGAATACTACAACCCACACAAGTGGCTCAGGTAGTGCAGCTCATCCAGGATGGTACATCAATGCGAGCTGTGGCAAGAAGGTTTGCTGTGTCTCTGAGCGTAGTGTCCAGAGCATGGAGGCGCTACCAGGAGACAGGCCAGTACATCAGGAGACGTGGAGGAGGCCATAGGAGGGCAACAACCCAGCAGCAGGACCGCTACCTCCGCCTTTGTACAAGGAGGAACGGGAGGAGCACTGCCAGAGCCCTGCAAAATGACCTCCAGCAGGCCAAAAATGTGCATGTGTCTACTTAAACGGTCAGAAACAGACTCCATGAAGGTGGTATGAGGGTCCAGGAACATCTTTTACTTCACTGTCACACACTACTGAGCCTCATTTTGACTTGTTTTCAGGACATCAAAGTTGGATCAGCCTGTAGTGTCTCCCTAATAGGGGCCCCCTATTTTTTTTTTCAGTGTGACTTCAAATCCAGACCTCCATGGGTTAATAAATTTGATTTCCATTGATAATTTTTGTGATTTTTGTTGTCAGCAAATTCAACTGTGTAAAGATCAAAGTATTAAATAGAAATATTTAATTCATTCAGATTTAGGATGTGTTATTTTAGAATTCCATTTATTTTTTTAAAGCAGTGTGTATATACTGTATATACCAAGAATTCCATTTTGGAACGTGTATTTGCCTGTGTGTGTGTTTATATTGTTCAGAGGTGGGTAGGTTTGAGGTAGGTGGGGTTTGGTGCTCCAATAAACTTAAATTATATAATAAATTTATATATGCATTCAAACCATTACATTAAGCTAAACA
>JAUMHR010000072.1:14146107-14158628 GCA_032361145.1 Enteromius fasciolatus | reverse complement strand
GCAGTTAAGTTTCCAATGTGTGATTTTGAGCATGAAATTAATTGTTTTGCCAATTGTGTGTTTTAGGTGTGTTGGTACGTTAAGAGTTTAGAAAACTTGTTAAATGTTTTGAAAAAACTGTCATAGCAATTGTAAAAAAAACTGTAATGTAAGCCTACAGCCTTGCTCTGTTAATGTTGAAATGCAAAATAAAAAAATGAACATCTTTTTGTGTCTTTGACGTACACACGCAGTATAGTTACTCAGCATATGTGAGCAAGCATATTACACTGCATTACATAAAACAAGCAGTCGGCTAATAGCTTAGTAATAATCGTGCACATGAAGAGCAATAGTGCTGCTCGGTGATGGGAAAGGCAGGAGTGCTCTGCTGTCCTCTGCTGTTGGCTGGTGCTCAGAGAAGCGCTCGTGCTGCAGTTCCTACAAGACCGAATCAAACGGAACGGTAACCACGGCACAAACATGACGACGGGGGAGCGCAGCTCTAGCGAACTGCGGATGATCGGGTCGGTATTTGTCAGCCTGTATTAAAAAATTTAAAAAAAGTGAAAGGAAAGGGAGGTATAATGAAGACGATGATGAAGATGCTACGCCAGGAATCGAGCGCGAGACCGTTGTTCGCTCTCATCAGATGCTGATGATGGTCGCGCGACCTGCGTGATTTCCTCCCGCTGGTAAGATCATCCCCTAACGATGCGTTTACATTCAGATGCTAATACAAACACACGCAACCGAACGTGCCCTCAGAATATCATCTTACGGATCCAGTTGTATTTGTGCACCATATAGCATCTCGTTTATTTAGCGTGCCAGGTGCACAGGGAGTCAAATAAAGATAACATGGCCGTGTGCGTTAAGCGTAGACGCTGTCATTTAAACGCATTCGGGGTGAATTGCTGTTTTAAATACGCGAGTGCTTGTACAAGTGTGTATTTCCGTCGGTTAGTGAAAAAATCCTCACGTTGAGTCACGTCAAAGCGTGAGTCTTTATAGTGGTGTGTTACTTCTGCCTCGGCGGGCCTTAAATTCACTTAGTAGTAGCCCTGCAACATGCAATTAGATTAGCAAAACGAACGGAATGATTTGAAGCCAGAAGTCATAACGTCAGCAGTGTCTTTAACGGGCAGGAATGACATAATGCTTTCTAGCGGTGTTCCGCTGCCGAACGAATCGGTGCTTTCGAGCGAATCTTTTAAGTGAACGAGTCTTCGAGTCAATTCCATGCACTGACTCGTATGTTTAGGTTCCCTGAAGTGCCTACTGCTGCCTTCCTGTAATTAGGATCCAATAGTAGCCCGCCAACAGATCATCACTTAACAAATACACCAGTTTCTCTGATTAAGCTGCTTGCTAAATTCAGAATAGCACTGTAAATATGATCTATTTGAATAAGCTAATTAAACGTTGGCCTAGTTTTGTTTGCATTAGTGAATGTATATACTGGTAGGCTGGTTCAGTAACGTGTAACAGGCCTAATATTTTTGACTATAATAAAACCACTGAAATTAGACGTGCAACAGTTGGGTAACTTATTACTCATTTTCTCAATATGCAAATGTATTTTTAATGATAACTTGCAAATCTTTGTGAATGCCGACATTGTTGATCAGTGGCATATGCATTTGTTGAAGCCATCTGTGCAGCAGGAATGCATCTGCTGTTATACAGTTATCTTAAAATACATTTATACATTTATTTTAAAATAAATCCATTAACAGCAGATGCGTTCCGAGAGCTCTCTGTCCCTCCAATATACAGTACAACAAAAAAATCCTAATGTGATCAAGAACATTAAAATAGTCCATGTGTGACATCAGTGTTTCAACTGTTATTTTATGAAGCTACAAGAATGGTTTTTGTGTGCAAAGAAAACAATAAATAATGACTTTATTCGACATCACCCTACAGTATATAGTGCCATTTTGGAGAGTATCACATATGTAAACAGCATATGCAATGTTTGTACGTGGACACGTTGTTTATGTTCAGATCTAAGCGTGATCAGTGTGAACTGACACTGAACAGCGTACTTTGTTAATGTACTAAATGTGATACTCTCCAAAATGGCGCTACAGGGTGAATTGTTGTATAGAGTCGTTATATTTGTTTTCTTTGTGCACGAAATGTATTCTCATAGCTGTGTAAGATTATGGTTAAACCACTGATGTCTTAGAGCTCTCAGAAGACGTTTTACAGGTTTGGAACAACCTAATTGATGACAGAATAAAAAATTTTGGGTGAACTATCTCTTTAAATATTGTATGTGTGCTATACGCAATGTGCAATAAGCTTAAAATATATTGTTTCCATGAATATAATCATCAACTGCAAACAAATGAATTTTATTTTTCACCATTGTTTTTAATTTGATTGTCTTTCGCAATGCTTCATGGGATTGTAGTTATTTTCTTCAATAACACCGCTAAGTAAAATAATACAGTATTAAATACTAAATAGTTCACCAAAATATTAGCTGAGAGTCATCCTCAGGCCATGCAAAGATGTAGATGAGTTTGATTCTTTAGTGGAATATTTGGAAAAATGTATCATTAAATGTTCCTCAGTGGATCCTCTGCAGTGAATGGGTGAGAGTTTAACAGCTGATAAAAAAACACCCAAGTAATCCAAACAAAGTCGTTTCACCTCAGTGATTCTCAATTCCAGTCCTCGCGCCCCACCTCTCTGCATATTTTGCATGTGTCTTTTTGTTAACGCACCTGATTCAGATAATCAGCTTGTTAGAAGAGCTCTCCGTGCATGACCTGAGTTCTGATCGTGATGGTCCCTACACAGTGTTTGCTCCCTACTCCCTGAGCAGTGGAAATACGTTAAAGTTTACCTCACTTCAAAACATTCATTCACGGAATAAATGGATACGATTAAATTACGTCTTACACACTTCAATGCACTTTGAATGGAACGTACATATTCGCTTCGAACTGGAATCATGAGTGATGTCCACTTCACAGGGCGCATACGTTCGAATAGAACAAACGTCTCAAGCAACAAGAGAAAGATATGAAATGTGCAGAGCGGTGGAGCGCGAGGACTGGGACTGAGAATCTCTGTTTTACCTGAATCAGGAGAGAAATACGCACAGATCAAGTACTGTTTCTAAGTGCGAACAGCTCTAAACAACAGGGGATGGACTTTTTCACTAGAGGACGCGTAGTTATGGATCACGCAATGGTTTCTCATGGATTTGTGTCTTACAAACATGCAGCTTTTCACTTCACAAGATGTTAATTGACGGGGTGGAGTGGTGTGGATTACTGTAGGTTTTTTATCAGCTGTTTAGACTCTCATTCTGGCGGCACCCATTCACTGGAGAGGATCCATTGGTGAGCAAGTGATGTAATGATAAATTTCTCCTGATAAGGAAACCGACTCGGCTACATCTCGGGGTGGGTACATTTTCATTTATTCGTGTGAGCCTTTGTTTTTTTAATGAATCACTCACACAATTTACTGCCTAACAGTCTACTGGCATAACCTGCTGAAAGGGTTACTGAATCAGCGAGTGAGTCAGAACAGTTCATCTTGACGAAGTGAATCAATGGATCCAAGTCAGTGGGATTTCTAAAAACCCTTTCTACTAATGGAAGCAGCAAGTAAATATGAGTTGACGGCTGATGTAACACTTTATGGTGAGGATGTAAGAACTACAGTTACACAACAGTAATAACTCTACTCCCATATCTAGCATTATTTATAGATATTTTTACACTCATCAGAATTCTTTGTCTTCATGTGACTCCTTAGCGGCTCGTTTCTCATCTCTCTCATCTCTGCACGTTAATTTAACTCGAAGCAAATTTTAATGTATAATATGCATGTATCTTCTTTTTCCATTGTGATTTATGCTCAGGATTATTCCTTCGCTGCCTCTATGATGTGTCCTCTTCTTGTCACTATTAAGTGGCTCCTTAGCGGCGCTTGTTTCGTTAGCTCACAGGATGCAGTCTGTGCAGACACTATTGTCGTACATAATCAGCACTAGCACAGAGTAAGAGAACTCAGATGCCCTTTTATGAACAAGGGATTTATTCCAGGGTTTATTTTTGTATATGTGTGTGGGTTGGATTTGGGGGGAGGGGTATTTCCCCAGATGTCACCATCAAAATGTTTTTCCTTACATAGGAGCTTCGTGGTTCCTTTGCAGCACCTTATCTGAGTCCCAGCCAACCTGACAGGTCAGTAAGAGTCTCAAGCAGTTTCCTGTGCATTGACGATATATGCACTATGAGTTTGCGAAAGATCGCACAAGTCAAGTCTTTTGATTAAATGAATGTTGAATAATATACACTGAGATAGATTCCTAAAAAAAGCATTCCTAATTAGCCATTATATTACTGTAAATGAAAATGTTTTGTGTTTGTGTAGATGTTTAAATTTCTTTATAATATATTTGCAAGCATGCTGTTTTGTGATTGTGTCCTCGTAATGAGGCCGTGGTATTAAATGGACTTTTTTGTGTTGTGTAGAATGATTGAAGAGGGAAGTAAAAGCAGCAAGTCCATGGTGGAGAAGAGACAGCTCTTCATGGAGATGAGTGAGTTGCTTTCTGCACAATGCACCACACAATTACACTGAGGCCTTGTCGAAATCTATTCGCTCTTCACTGCCACAGGGCAGTAGGCTGGCACAAACTTGTATGTCTGGTTGGAAGGCAAAACTGATTTTGAGAAAACAGTAGGACCAGGTTGATGGTTCAAGTAAAACTGCAGTATAAAATGTCACAGTTGCTTTGTATGTTCAGAGTATTTTGACTTCTTTTTTTTGTGGCACGCAAATGGTTATATCATGTGGTCTGCTTTTATGAAATCACATTTACAGATTCTCTGCAAACTTTTCATACAGGGCAAATCCAGTCATTTCTCTGCAAATAATAGACGGGCGAAGATTTTGCTTGTGTTGGTGACATGCATTAACCAATAGAAAGCTGCTTGATTGGAAAGTGACATCTGCATGAGCAGTGCTGTATATACTGCTACACTATTGGAAATAGACATTGTATCTTTTTTTGTTTGACCCATTACATTTAGCTAAAAAGTAGTCTTAAGTAGCACGGGGTATATTTATAGCAATAAGCAAAAAATATTGTATGGCGCAAAATTATTGATTTTTCTTTTTTGCCAAAAATCGTTACATTAAGTAAAGATTATGTTCATGTGTATATGTTGTAAATGTCCTACTGTAAATATATAAAAATTTTATTTTTCATTAGTAATATGCATGGCTAAGAACTTAATTTGGAAACTTTAAAGGTGATTTTTTTAAATTTTTTGCAACCACAAAATTCAGATTGCCAAATATTGTCATATCCTAATAAAATCATACATCAAAGGAAAGCTTGCTTTAAAGGTATATTTAGTTGATTACAGTTCCATACAATTTATTTATTATTATTAATAATGTATTTATTATTAATCTGTAGTTATTTTAAGAAATACTAAGTAATTAAAAAAAAAAAGATCTCAAGGATCATTTTGGAAGCATTTAGTGATTGACAGACTTGGAATCAGATGCTTGAAAACTAACAACTTTAGTAAATAATGGCAAAATGTAATTTTGGGGCAAACTATAAAATGGTTTAAGGCAGTGGTCCCCAACTCCAGTCCTCGGGACCCACTCCTCTGCACATTTTGGATGTGTCTCTTATCTGGCACACTCAGTTCAGTTCATGGATCTCTCTAATGAGCTGATGATCTGAATCAGCTGTGTTAAATCAGGAAGATACATGATATGTACAGAGCAGTGGGTCCCGAGGACTGGAGTTGGGGACCACTGGTTTAAAGGACTGTGCAATGTGACAGTAACATAATCTCATTTTCACCAGGGGCACAAAACTTTGATGTTATTCGCCTCTCAACGTATAGGACGGCATGTAAGCTACGATTTGTTCAGAAACGATGCAACCGTAAGTCCTGTCTCTATGTCGTTTTAAAATACCATTTTGTGATGTAACCCTTGGTATATGCAATACCTGTATATGAAAAACAACAAAACATATCCCGTCTGTATTTCTAACGATCTCACTGGTGTGCTTTTCTGCTGTAGTTCATCTAGTGGATGTGTGGAACATGATCGAAGCTTTCCGTGACAATGGGTTGAGCACGTTAGACCACAACGCGGAAATTAATGTGTCACGCCTGGAGACCATTTTGTCCTCCATCTTCTACCAGCTCAACAAGCGACTGCCCACCACCCACCAGATAAACGTGGAGCAGTCCATCGGCTTGCTGCTAAACTTCATCGTGGCCACTTATGACAGGTGTGTTGTTAGCGAGGGAGATTTGTTTTTCTCTCAGGGGGTCCCTTGTGGCAGTATGTCTCTGCAAACCTGATGGACTGTGAGTCATATGCATCGTGACGAGAGTGAGTGTTTGGGAGGCATAGGCTCTGTTCCAGAACATAGTGAGCTGCCTACGGAGGTAGCATTTCAAGACACTCAAAATACACTGATAAGGTAGGCAGCCTAATTATATTGCTTGCTAAGATACCACACTTCGTTTTGCCAAAAGCGCAGTCGTATTTACCAATATATATCCATATATATATATATATGGCACTTTTATCCAAAGCGACTTACAAATTAGGACAACATAAGCAAATACAACCAACAAAAGAGCAATAATATGTAAGTTCTGAGTCTCTGTTAGTTGCATATGAGTCCCTCAGTTGTCCTCAGTATAAAAAGAAATGGATCTCAAAATATGCAAAAGATGCTGGAAAACCAAAGAATTTGTGGGATCTGAAAGATTTCTCAGAGTGTCCTCACAATTACAGGCTGGTGTAAAACCAAGAAGTCATCCATTAAAGAACGTCATGCAATACAACAAAATTCTGTTGCGTTAACTTCACATACTGTTGAAAATCCAGCACTTAGGTGATCCTGATAAGCTATCATTGTCACCGATGTAAACACAATGTCTCCAAAGCAATCTTGGTTATCTTTGGCTGCACTGATATTTTAATATATTTCAAATTTACACTAAAAACAACTGATTGTAAATTAAGAAGCAACACACACACAGGAGATGGTACACAGAGGCTGAATGAATGAATTGGTGGGTCCATTTTGAACTGGTTCATTTACATGAATCATTCAGACTAAGCAGTCGACTAAAATGCATCAGACATGCCTACACTAAAAAAAAACCAGAGGACATTTTAGCTTCCTATGCACAATGTGACAAAAAAAGGTGATGTAGCTTCTACACTTCTACACTTCTGCCTGTTGCAAATAGTAGTTAGCAACTGAAAAGTGTACACTGTGTACTGTAAATGAAAACGGGTACAGAAAAACATACTTGATGCAATATGTTTGCACAAACATTTCTAAAAGACAGTCTATTAGAGCACAGAATGTGGTGTAGTCCAAACATTACATTTAATTTACATAATTATATAGTTTAGGATTGCTGTAGCACAGCGTCTTCTGATAATGTATTGTTTGTGTTGCAGTGAAGGCCATGGGAAACTCACAGTGTTTGCTATGAAGGCAATGCTAGCTACGATGTGTGGTGGTAAAATACTGGACAAATTACGCTGTAAGTATCATGGCTATAAAACTATTCAGCAGTTATTTTACAAAGACACAATAGATATTTTCTGTCATAAAGCAGAGTTCATATACTGTATACGGCTTAACTTTTGTGGTAACACTTTATAATAAGGTTAATTAGTTAGCAACATTAGTTAGTTAACATTTATTAATCTTAGTTAATGTTAATTTCAGTATTTACTAATGCATTATTAAAATCACAAGATGTGTTTGTTAACATTAGTTAATGCACTGTGAACTAACATGAAGAAAAAATGAAAGACTGTTAGTTAATACGTTAACTAATGTTAATAAATGACATTGTAATGTGCTAGCGCTGTTGTTGATTAGCATTGAATCTGTAGTCATTTTGCTCTGTTCTTTTTGCTAAGTAGTTACATTTCTCTCTGCTAAACTCGAAGTATTGCTCAGTTTTAAAGACTGCACGTTAAGTGTATTTTATATACGCAGGCTTTTATTTTAAAATAATAAATAAAAAGGGCTTTTATGCCAAAACGTTTCACTGAGAGTTTGGCTCCCCCTTCTGTACATAATGTGTACTGAACTCAAACATGGGAAGTGTTTTCTGAATACTAATTTAGAATTATTAAAAGGCATCTCAGAACTACTACTATTACTATTACTGCTAATAACAAATATGTGTTTTCATCCCACAAGTGTCTTTTAGCTGTGTAGACAGATCTTGTCATAATGCTTGAAATGATGAAAATACACAAATGAAATGTCAATTCACCACATCATGGAATTATTTTGTGAAATAATAATGCATTTTATTACACATTCCATTTTTTTTTTAATTATTATTTTTTTATATAGTTACAGATTGTATAGTTACAATCTTTTATTGCTCCACCACAATGAGCATCATTTCATCATTTAAAAAAAAAAAAGATTAATCATACTTATTAGCTATCATCATACATTATAAATATATGTAATATGTAAATTGAAGCATTAATTCCACATTGTTTGTTTTTTAAATATTTATTCATGATGAAAAATGAATGTACTGATATGTTTTTGAAATACATGTATTTCATGCAAAGTATACTAAAAATAAATTTACATGTTTACATATTTAATAAAAATACCTTGTAATGGTACTTTTGGTATACTAAATTAGTATACTATAAAGGTCTGGATTAATTTTGTGCTTAATGAGCTTTAATTCTGATGTACTGAAGTATATTTGATTGTTCCAGAGTGGAGTTATTGCAAGAATACTTCAGATATACTTTAAATATCTTTTATTTAAAGGCCAAGAATACCATCCTTATTAATAGTGATATTAATACACATTCTGCACAAGTTTAATTATATCAGTAAGTCTCAAGTGCTCCGTCTCAGAATCCCTTCTGTCTCTTTCAGATATATTTTCCCAGATATCAGACTCAAATGGGGTGATGGTCTTTGCCAAATTTGACCAGTTCCTGAGGGAAGTGTTGAAGCTCCCCACTGCGGTGTTCGAAGGGCCGTCATTTGGCTACACCGAGCACTCTGTCAGAACATGCTTTCCTCAGCAGGTGAGTACACTAATCTGCTTCAAATAGCAGCAAGAGTCCCTTTAAAACGATCAGGATCTCATTCAACCTGTCTGGAAGTCTTAGGGGCTTTCGCTAAGAGTGTCTTATCTGTGCTTTGCCAGAAGAAGATCTTGCTGAATACGTTTTTGGATGTGTTGATGGCAGATCCACCCCCGCAGTGCCTCGTATGGCTACCTCTCATGCACCGACTCGCTAATGTAGAGAATGGTACGTGGCTTTTTTGTGTCTTATTTCCCGTGGCCCACTGCATCTGGACACTTGGCTCACAAAATAGGGCTCAGTTAAGACGCGGTTTGCGAATGTGTTTGTGCTGCTGTCCCGCAGTCTTCCATCCAGTGGAATGTTCTTATTGCCGGAGTGAGAGCATGATGGGTTTCCGCTACCGCTGCCAGCAGTGCCATGGCTACCAGCTTTGTCAGAGCTGCTTCTGGCGTGGTCATGCCAGCGGTCCCCATAGCAACCAGCACCAGATGAAGGAGCACTCCTCATGGGTATGTGGCACTAGTTCACCCAAAAATGGAAATTCATCCTTCATTTGCTCACCCTCATGTCATTCCAAACCTGTGTTCATTTCTTTCTTCCTAGGAAACACAAAAAGAAATGTTATGTAGACTATTGAAGCTGTTCTTTAGCTTGTAATGAAAGTCGGTGGTGAAAAAACATAAAGGCACATGATTCGAATACTTTTGTATTCATATACACGCACTATATTCCAGAACAGATTTAATTTATGCAGTCTGAGGTTTTACAGAAACTCTTGTCCAAAGAAATTTCTGATCATGTAATTGAAAAATTATTTAATTTTGTTATTAATTGTACGATTTAATGTCATTTATTATACTATATTTTTAATGTAATATAATAATTCTAGGGAGAAATATATACAGTTGAATGCACTAGGTATGCACACACACACATATATTATTTCTTATATTGAAACATAAATGTCTTATTTCTTATATTTTTCTTATATATCTTATTTTAAAATATAAGTTATTTTTGTTATGCAGCACTGAATTTTCAGCATCATTACTCCAGTCTTCAGTGTCACATGATCCTTCAGAAATCATTCTACTCATGCTGATTTATTATTAATGTTGGAAACAGTTGTGCTGCTTAGTATTTTTTGGTACAGTGTTTTTTTTTTTTTAGGTTATTGAGAAATACAAATTTTAAATAAATTTTGTGGTTCAATATATGCAACTATTCAAAGGTTTGAGTGAGTAATATTTAAAGAAATTAATACTTTTGTTCAGCAAGCATGTGTTAAATGAATAAAAAGTAATAGTAAAGACTTTTATTGTTAGAAAGTATTTTTGTTTGAATAAATACTGTTCTTTTTAATTTATTAATCAAGCAATTAATAAAAAAGTATCACAGGTTCCAAAAAAAAATATTAAGCAGCACAACAGATTCAACACTGATAAAAAATCTGCATATTAGAATGATGTTTGAAGGTCATGTGACATTGAAGACTGGAATAATGATGCTGAAATTCAGTGCTGCGTAACAGAAATAAATTTGTTTTTAAAGTAAAATAAGATGACAATATTAGAAATTGCTATAATATTTCACAATATTGCTGTTTTATTAGCAAATACATAGAGCATTGAGGAGACTCCTTCTAAAAAAAAATTGATCCCAAATTTTTGAACAGCAGTGAAAAGTTCAAAAGAACAGCATTTATTTGAAAGAAACATATTTTGTAACATTATAATTTTTTTTATAAACTTTTGTCACTTTTGAATAATGCAATACATTCTTGCTAAATCAAATAATTTATTTCCAAACCCCAAACCTTTGAACAGTAGTGTATGTGTTGAATAGCACAATTGTTTGGCGGATGAGCAACACGTTTTTTGTTTCCTGTTAAACAAATTCAGGATTTGAAGAGGTTTGTGTTTTGCAGCAAGTGAGTTATATTGATTACATTTTTAATACTCAAGCGTTGTTCCAAAGCTCAGTCACACTGCTGGAAATTACGGCTCGGGAAACGATTCGCACTGCCTCCCAAATCCAATTATAAGAGCCCCCCCCCCCTCATTCTTACCACCTCGATAAAGATTCGATTTCTAACCACAGAGCAAGGATTTTGCTGAATCAGAGATTTTTTTCATTAACTTTCAATGAAATGTATCACATATATATCTCTCCATTTAATTATACAAAATCCTCTAGCTTCACATGGGAAGTAAGTCTGCGATTTTTACAAATACAGATAAATACCACAACCTTGCATATATTTGAATTGCGTTGTACATGTAAGGTCTAGTATTTATTTTTAACTTTGCAGGATTTTTTTTTCACTCATTTTACAGAAGTCTCCAGCAAAAAAGCTCAGCCATGCCATCAGTAAATCTCTGGGCTGCATGCCGATCGGAGAGCCGCCTCACCCTGTGTTCCCAGAGGCATCAGAAAGACCTCAGGACCTCGCACACACCACGTAAGAGTGCTTATCCAATCAAATTTCTCTCTGCCATCTCAGCTCTGTACGACATATACATCCCAAACCATTCATTCACTGCATTTCTGAGTAACTACACGTTTGCTACAGCATAAGAACGCAAAGTTGGGGTTTATGGCTTTAAAGTGTGACTGTTTCTTTACATTTATATAACAATCAGGTACAAATCACGTCTGAAATTCCACAGAATTTGTTTCTTATTTTTATAGCAAGAGCGAATATTGATCTGCAGAGCTGTCATGGGAAAGAAATGTAATTAGGAAACGCCAAGAAGAAAGATATTGTGTGTAGAAATATATGGGTACAGTTTTCTCGTTTACTGAATTATAAATATCGGTGAGCTGAATCAATCCTGCCAGACTTTCGCTCTAAGGAACAGGCCCTGGTCTATAAGTACTTTCATTAACTGACACGTGAACTTGGGGATTGATGAAGACCATAAAACTGCAGAACATATGTGCCCTCCTCTGGAGGGAAAGTGTAGCAGATTTACTGTGTTCATTTATTTTGCTGATAAAGCACCAGCGTTATTTGATTATGAGCCACAGAATGTATTAACAGCTCGGAAAATTTGATAATATCATGCTTGTAGGTTTTGAACTGTGGGGGAGGAAAATGAAGATGATTCATTTTAGTCATAGTTTTAGTCTTTTGATGGAGATGTTGTTTTAACTTAGTCAATATTTTGTTATGTTTATCAATTTAATCTTGTTTGTCATGACAAATAATTTTAAGCAATAGATACCTTAGTGAAAAATATGCTAAATGTATTTGAAATATATTAATTTAGTGCCAGGTGTAGTACAAATATATTTACATATTTATGTGCTTAAAAAATAAAACCAGTAGAGTCTGCAAAAATAAAAAATGGTAACACTTCATAATAGGGGTCCAAAATAATGCATTAGTTAAGCATTAATTAATGGTTAATTTGTTCACAATTAAG
>JAUMHR010000072.1:14126891-14139614 GCA_032361145.1 Enteromius fasciolatus | reverse complement strand
TTCAGTGAGGAATAGAAGCGGTGAAGACCCTTCGCGTCGAAAAGTGACGAAAAGGGGTTACCCTGATCGTCAAAATGTGACGAAAAAGGGGTCTTCCCCAAGCGTCAAAATGTGACGACTTGGGAGTGAGAATGTGTTGTCAAAATATATCATTAAAAAAAAAAACCTTGTAGTTTGGGTGAAAAAAAAAGAGTTGAAATATGAAATATACAAATATGTACTGAATCATCTTAGTAGGAATGCACTGTTGAAAGTCAATAAGGTCGATGTTTTGATTTCATGTTTATTTCATGAAGAACTTGTTTACCAAATGTTCATATGCCGTTTCTCTTTCTTTATATCCTTAATCAGTTTGAATTAACGTAATGTAGCTGAAATAGACAATGACATATAAACAGCCAAGGTCATATAACGCTGGTGTTTCACTTCAGATGTTCAGCATGGGCCCAAAACCAGAGGCATAAACTGGCTGGAAGGCAGCACATGCATTGATAACTTTCAGCTGAGAGACGGGATATTAGACGCTCCATATTTCTCCGGCTCGGGCTCTGTGAAAGTACTCACTTCTCTGTAATTAACCAGAGGAGAAGAGTGCCCGTGAACGACCCTTGAGGTAATTCATTTGACCTCATAAAAAAAGATGTGAGCGTGATTTTTGCCTTCCTCTCTGCTGAGGATAGAACATCAGGATGAATAAATCTACATTCGTGGCACGTCTGGCATCTAAGACTTGCCAGTCTCCGGCTTTGAATCTAGAGGAGTTTGCTAATCAAAGTTTAGGAGACGGTTTCATCCTGGTTTGATCTGCTTGACGAATTTGAGTAGTTGGAGATTAGCTAAGATGTAGCGTTTGAGGTTTAAATTAGAGCTGAAGAATCCGGATCTAGTGACTGAGAGTGATGGGGTGGCAGCTGTTAGCCTGGGTTACATTTTTAGGATCATATTGCACCATATTGCACAGTGATTGGAGAGATGCATCTAATTAGAAAGCCATCAAAGTTTCCAATACTTCCACAACTTATCCCATAAATCTAGCATGGAGGATTGCAGTAGTGTGCTCTCTTAGGTGACTGCCTGAAGGATGGGTCAGGGTTGACTAGTTGCCCAATAACTGACTGGCTGATTGGTGACGTTGATTAGTTTAATGTAGTAGATTTATTTGGTCTTTTTAAAGGAGCTGACATCGTAAAAGTTTGGTTACACTTTACTTAAAGGTGTCCATAATATAGAGTAATTAGCTTGTAAGTACTTAGTAGCCAATTTACTTACATAAAACAAAATGTACTTACCATGTAACCAAGTTATGGGAATGTTTGTACTCACAGTTTGTAATTATGTAAATATAATAGCATACTACTGCATACTACTGAATATTACACAGGCATAAGCTACTTAAATTAAAGTGTTTCAAGATTGTATCAAATCACCAAATCTAACTTCACCTTAGTTTGAGTTGACTTATTAGTAGACAGCTTAAATACATGTAATACTTTTCTAATTACATTAAAATTACAGAATATTACACAGATATAAGCTACTTAAAGTGTATCAAGATTGTACTTAAGTGTAAGTATCTGTGTTACAGACTCTGTCTGTTACATACAGTATGTGTAACAGTAGCTGCCTGTTACATCTACATTACGAACTGTAAGTACAAACTGTTTCTTAGTTACACGATAAGTACATTTTGTTTCATGTAAGTACAATGGCTACTAAGTACCTAATTAGGCAATTACGTATTATGTATTATGATATCTTAAAAATAAATTAATGCCAAATGGTTTTTCCCCTATCTTTTGAATGCCAAGGACTCCCAAAATATGATGGTCTTCCTGGATCCCTTGAACAAACCTCAGAAACTGGTGGTACATTTCACAAAGAAATGGCAAATGTGTCATTTGGAAAAAGAAAGACTGGAATAATATCTTTCTGCAAAACATACTCCAATAATCTGTTTGCATTTTCATGCATACAAAACTGTTGACGCTGTGTGAGAAGTATTGTGATATTATAAAAATATGTATTTTTATTGACTTTTAATTAGAGTTTAATTAGATTTTAATGTCACTAAAGTCAAACCAAATTTGTATATGTTATTATAATCAAATGTTTTTAGAAATGTATTTAAATATTCACTTCATAGTGTTTCTGTCTACTCACTTTTAATGTTATGTCATGTTTTAATTATGTATAGTTCAGTAAATGCACAGTAAATGCAGTTCATTCTGTTAATAATAATAAAACTCTCTCTGATGTTCATCAATGCTGCTTTTGCAACAAATTAACCACTTCCTCAACAAAAATTTCAAGACAGCCACTACCGATCTTTTTCAAACATAACAGCCGTTATTAAATATTTAAGATTATCTTGTCCAGTAAATGTGCTACATGTGCTAGTCACACACACAGTTGCTTTCTGTTCTTTTATTTGCACTGCCAACATGCCAGGAATGACCTTTAAATGGGCCATGAAATGCCTTTTATTATCATTTAATTTACTGAGGTCCGCTTATAATGTCATCAAGATTTTTACATTTAAAATAATCATACATTCAAATTATCTTTCCTGTTTTGACCACCTTCATTGAAAAGCTTTGAATAGATGGATTGTAGAATAGGAAGTAAACACCCACTTCCTTGATTGGTTAAACAGCTGTATTGTCATGCATCGTCTTTTAGTTTCAGTCTTTCTAAAAAAATCCTGTGTCCAATGGTGCCTTGTTTGTAAACGAATCCGCAGAAAAATGTCTAGCACAAGTTCATCTACTCTTTGCAAATGCTGGCATCAGAAGGAAGGCAATACACAGTTTTTCCACAAATAGCCACGGTGCAGCGTCTTGTCATCTTCGGAGTATCTTTATCGATTGGATCTGCGTTTGCCTTTCTCATGACTTGCATTACATGCGTGAATCAGTGGGCGGGGCTAAACAGGCAGCGATGTAGAAGCAGGTGTTGATCTTCTTCTGCAGAGGCGGTGCTTAGCCACACTACTACATCATAGTTGTTTGGCCAATCTTGCAAGCTCTGAAGTTCTGAAACCTAGCACAATGACTTCAAGTGATTTCTAATTTCCTTTAGTCATTTTTTTCCACACAATGTAGTTAATCGTTATTTTTGACACAGGTTTAACTAAACAGCATTGAGCAGCAGCAACAGCTTTTTCAAAACTTTCAAAAGGCTTGGTCTTAGGTGACTAAAACTGTCTAGTTATGCAGAGCTAGTTCAGACAAACTGCCAACTAGTAATTTTTTGTATATATGTAGATTTGCACTCAAAGTATCAGACTATTGTTTCTGTGTAGGCTGCATTGTTTGCAGTAATTGTGTTGTAAATGAAGCGCTCTGCTGGAAAAGAGGGGATTGTTTGCTTCGGATTATGACTAATGTGGGTGGCTGGAAACAAAGATTGGAGAATTTGAAATGTTCTTAGGGAAGAATATAGCATGTATTTCTGAGTGGCTGAAAGTACTGTACGTGCGTCTGAACTGAGGAGCCGGGAGGCTGGAAGAGAGAGAGAGGGAAAAAGGGGAAAACGAGAGAGTAAGAGTGTGTCTGGATCGTCACCGAGTCACGTGACTGTCAGGTTTCCTTGGAGACAGCAGCAGTGTTGTGCATTGAGATGCTTCTTCAGTTGAGCACAGAACAGGACAGGCAGCTGGACAGAGCGGTCACCGCTTACGTCTCACCGCTTGACAGACGGCCACTCTTTGCCTTGCGGGAGGTGGGTAAGTAATTGCATAGAGCAGAAGCGCTTTCCTAATTAAGAAATGAGTCTTTTGTGTTTTTAACATGCAGTTATAGTAAATGTCTGGCATTGTTGTTGGGGATTTGCTTGCCATGTGTTGGATCACTTTGCTCGATGCTGGTAACTATTTCCTTCAAGGTCTCAGAAGGATGCCACAGTTCGGCTGCTCGGATTGCAATATGACGGCGTTTCACGAGTCGTGTGACATGATGCTAGCAGCCTCGGGGAACATTAACGTTGGGACGTCTCAGTAATGCAAATGCGCAGAATCTCTGAGCGACTGAACTAAGGATATTTTCTTTCATTTAAAGAAATTGTATTTCGGATTGCAGCAGACACACACCTCAGATATGAACAAGGTTCACGGAAAACCTGGGAATATCAAGGAATTTTTAAAATGATGATTTTCAGACTGGGAAGTCACTGAAAAGTTATGGATATTTCTGTAGTTAATATAGGTTTTGATTGATAGATTTCTTCAGAACTACTTTGATTTTATTTTAGCAGATTGTTAAACAAAGAAAGAAAAAAAAAGCCATTAATTATAAATAATGATTGGGAATGAAGGGGGAATGAGGACAAATTCAGGAAAATCTGATGTAAAAATAGATAGGGAAAATATTTTTTCCTTGTTGCAAATTCACAATTAACTAATTAATTAAACATTTAATTATACATAAACATTTGAAGTAGAAATAATAAGATTTTTAAGTATTTTTAAATTTTAAAATGTACAATAATTTGCTTTATTTACAATTTTATAAAAATAAATACAGTGTGATATAAGGAAGTTTTTATGTTTTATAACAGATATAACAATATAACATATTGCTTAAAAAAATAAATATCCATTAATCAATAACAGGGAAAAGTATGAAACTATTTGTGAAAATGTATCATACAAATAGTAAAAAAAAAGGAAATGAAAGGACATAAAATATTAAACTGATAGCAATTATAATTACAAAATAAATTCATAAATAGTGTAATATAAGAAAGGGAAGTTTTTAATGTTTATGTTGAATAGAATTATGGAAATCATTGTGAAAATGTTTTCAACTAGAGATATAAAATGAAAATGAGTAAAGTTGACAGAAATAGACTTAAAAAGGTATAGAAACAGTTTTCACTCAGAAGCTGACAATACATTTCTTAATTAATTACAAAGAAATTATTAGCAAATAGCAGTACATTGGAATTAAACATTCAGTTCCGAAGCATGAAGAACAAGATATTTTATTGTAAAATGTACTGCAATAATCTTTTTTATTTACAGTTTTATTGTAATATATAAATATATTTCATTGTAATATTGTAAGGAAGGGATGTCTATGATTTAATTTGTATGAAAACATGCAATTTTTAGAAATAAAGTAAGCATGATGGTCAACCCCTAAACCTTACCATCAGTGGGGTCACAAGCAGATTATATGACAATGTACAAATGAGATAACTGATCATTAATAGAGCATTAAAAAGATTTTGAGAATGAATAGGATTTAGCCAGTTTGCCAAAAACAGTGAGTCAACAAAAAGCTATTTATAACCTCAACATTTTGGAATTACCTTTTATGAAATGAAGTGAAAGGTCCTTTCATGTGTGTTCATGAGGACTGGCGGTCATCGAGTCCAAATGGATCCCGTTTACTCACACAAATTACCTTCTGCAATGTCACCCCTTCCTATTTCTCCCAGCCTTCTCGGATTACTGCAGCTTTAATTAGAATTCCTCCAAACCCTTTTTGTCGTCTTGTTAACTTAATTAAGTTTGGGCAAATAGCATTACATTAAAAACGTGCACCTGAAAGGCGATTACGATGAGGAAGTTTAATGTGCGCTGAAACGGTGTACTTCAAAAATAACATCACTTCTTAGAGCGGTTTGATGTCCCTCACGCGCCTGCAACGCTCAGAGCGTCATCCGTAGGTGTGTGTCTAGGCTTGACTCAAACTCTGTGATTTTGCAGTCAGCTGAGGCCAGTGGCCAACGACATGAACGATACGGTTCTCATTTCCTCCGGGGCGCCCACACCTTCAAAAAGGTAAGCGCTCCACACAGGCTTCTGTTTGCATGCTGATTGTGCGTGTGTGTGTATTTTAAGCTCCTCCACTTAAGCCTGTTATGTAAAATGGCTTGTTTTGAAATTATGCTGCGCGAGGATGAGTAGAAGATTGTAGCATCTTTCTCTGAGTGGAATATTTGTACCATGTTTACTGCATCGCTGCAGAATTAGGTTGAATGTTTGCCTTTCAAAGGCAGATGACTAAAAGCAGTGAGTCGAGAAATTGGCCTGCTGTCTCCTAACCCTCTGCGCTTTCCGGGCTGGGCTGCAGCCCAAGGTGATCCGGAAGATAAACTCTGATGGAACTAAAGCCTTATCTTGTAAATAGAGAGCTGGTCAGGTTGGCTTTTTTTTTTTGTCCTGTTGACACATGCCCAGGTTCCCAAGACAAATGCTTTTGCTTTTAGTCTCTTAACACTGGTCTTTCAAGCATCGCAAAGTTTAAAGCTCAGATTAGCCGAAAATGAAATTATGTCATCATTTATTCATTCTCTTGTCGTTCTAAATCTTTCAAGACTTGGGACTTTCATTCTTTTACAGAAAACGAAAAAAAAAAAAACTTTGGCAAAATGCTCGTGTTGCTCTTTTCTATAGAATGAAAGTGAATTAGGATAGATAATGTAAAGTTTAGACCGTAAAAGTAGTTGACTTAAGAAGTATATTTTGCATCTTTCGATACCATACAATAACTTCACGTGAGTAACAGAATCAAATTTAGGTTATTCGGTAACACTTCAGAATAGGGGGTCAGAATAATGCATTAGTTAAGCCTTAATAAATGGTTAATTTGTTCACAATTAAGCATTAGTTGAGCAAAACCACACTAGTAATTTACATTACAACTTAACATTTTAATCATTAATTAGTAGTGTGTTTTTGCTCGACTAATGCTTAATTGTGAACAAATTAACCATTAATTAATGCTTAACTAATGCATTATTCTGACCCCCTATTCTGAAGTGTTACCGGTTATTCTTTAGAATAGGTAAAAATTGTTAACTATTAACTATGACTTTTCCCTCAATAAATTATTAGTTTGTTGCTTATTAATGGTTAGTAAGGTAGTTATGGGTAGGATTAGGGATGTAGAATTAATTGATTAGGTATTAATATGTGCTTAATTAACACTTATAAATGGCTAATATTTCTGGTAAAATTTAGGTGTAACCATAATAAGTGTTATTCACTGAAAATCTTTTGAGTCCTATTAACTAATTCTCACTATTAAAGAACCACTTGAAAATTAAAAAAAATATATGAAAATTATGTCATCATTTATACATCTTAATCTCGTTACAAACTGGATGCACTCATTTTCTTCTTCTGCTCATTTTCCAACTCCCCCATAGTTAAAAAGTTGACTTTTATGATGACATCATTTTAATTTTTGCTGTTTTAATTTCAGTGACATTTGATTACTGAATTTATGTGAGGATTTATGAAGAAAATGATGGTTCAAGCTACGTGGTGAAAAAGTTAGACAGTTATCTCAGTTTGTTTTACATTCTTGTGGCAAGTTCCCACGCAGAGGTTTTCAGCAGTTGAGAAATGATCACGCCATTACTCTAGCAGTATTTCATAATGTGACATTTATAAGAGATGGTTTGATGCAGTGTGCGAATTACACACAAAACTTTCAGAGGGATTGACTTCAAAGTTTTGGCAGAAGTTTCTGATGAGATTTTTATTTATTTTTTTTTAAAAGGACATGACATGTGGCCAGGTATGGTTTCCCATACTAGGAATTTGTGCTCTGCATTTAACCCATCCAAGTGCACACACACACACACACACACACAGCAGTGAGAAGTGATCAACCACACACATACCGTGAACACACACCCGGAGCAGTGGGCAGCCATTGCTGCGGGGCCCAGGGAGCAGTTGGGGGAGCGGTGCCTTGCTCTTGCACAACCAAAATTGTATCTAGCGTTGTAAGCATCTTAAAGGGTTACTCTATCCCAAAATGAAAATTTAGTCACTAATGACTTACCCCTGTGTCATTCCAAACCCGTAAAAGCTTTGTCTTCGGAACACATTATTTAAGATTTGGATGAAAACTGGCTCATCCATCTCTTTGGCTGTCAAGTATTACACTGTCAAGGTCCAGAAAAGTATGAAAGACGTCATCAGAATAGTCCATCCACCATCACTGGTTCAACCATAACCAGTTATGAAGGGACAAGAATACTATTTTGGACTGAAAATTCTCCAAAATGGCTCTACGGTGACGCAGAGAGACACAGAAGAGACAAATTGTCAAATAAAGTCATCATTTTTGTTTTCTTTGCAGTTAATCATTTGATAGCACTATTTTTATATTTGTCTCTGTGTTTCATGGACAAGGAATGAATGAAGTTATGTCAGCTAAAAGTAGCAAATGCTTTTAATGGATTTAATTTTGGTTAACCTTGCCTTTTATTTGGGCTTCTTTTACATTTAAAGCTCCATTAGTGGGATCAGACCCTCTATACTCCCTTATAATTGAAAGATTTTCTTTCAAAAAGATACTTACAGAAACCCACGGTTTATTACGTAACATTTTGTGTTTTATTATACTGCTGAGCTCTGGTGCAAACATTTCCATCAACTGAAAATTCAGTCCCGCTTTTTATAAGATCCACCATTCCCTGTTTATTTACAGCCGCTGCCAAAGCAGCCCGTTCCTCGCAGGCTTTCTAGTGCTGCACGCCTTCATTTGAACACATATTGGAAAGTAAGCCGTTACATTCGTTGTCATTGTGTCAGGCCACTGACAGTACTTAATATCGAGTGAAAACTAAAACACATCGAGTCTTGCGTGACGGCAAATCACTTAAATGGACCAGATTTGGCATGTTTTGCACAGCGAGTGGTTGGTTTGTGTGTTTTCTGCTCTAAATATAGCCCAGCGTCGAGGCAGGGCCGTGGACGGGTAAACACTTCACCCTACATGAAGTCCCTCATCGTAATGATCAGAGTCAGTCTAAAAGGAGCTGACTTTACTCGACTCTTTAACCTCAGGCGATCGGAGATGCCACGCATTTAAATGAGGTCTGTGGTCGAGGGAGATTGTAGATGCTAGTTTCATCTCCGCTTCCATCAATAATGCGCCACTGGTTATGAAATCAAAGACGCAGACTGTCAGTCGCTCTGCTTGAACCTTTCACCCGACATCACACTCTTACGTTACAACACATTGTTTGTGTGAGTAAATGCTGGTAATGCCTGCGGCGGCAAAAATTTATGCGGAATTAGAATGCACTTCATTCTCGTCTCGACTCTTGTTTACTAGCGTCTGCCAAAATGGAGATGTTAGGGACGCAAGAAGTGCTCCTTAGCATTCTTATGTAATTACACTGGGCTCAACCCGCCACACTTAATTACGTTTGTCAGAGTCGTGATGATTTTTAGCAGTCAATACCAATACCGGTGAAATTACGCAGATTACTAAAAGCGTTCAATCGAGAAATTGGCTGCTGAAGCCCTGGTGCATCTAAGGCTGGGTTACAGCCCAAGGTGATCCGGTGATCGTTTATTTGCACGTGCTGTCTGCATTGTTTTAGCACCTCATTTGCTAAAGGAATTAGGCAAATCGGGTAAAGCTGCAAGTGCATCAACAAAATCTGTAATGAATGCAATTTTCAGGCCGGTTATAAATTCTTTATTATATGGATGTGGCAGACTCCTGTGATCTGGCTAGGAACACTTTATTGGGCTCTCTATGGCACAGTCTGTTAAGGTTCAGTAACAGGTTCAGTTAGGTTGTGGGTGAGTAAGATAACATTTTTATACCAACACAAGTCAATATTCGTGATTATACTTACTTATTTTGTTCAACAGTAAAGATTCAAAAAGTTAAACATTTGTATAAATACTTGCTTGATTTTTCATGTTGGTCTGAATGAAAATGCTTATTAATTTTTTAAGTAAGTAAGCTTTTTATGTAAGCTAAGTAAGTTTATGCTCACCAATGCTGCATTTGTCTAATCAAAAATACTGTAAAAACTGTAATATTGTAAAATATTATTACAACCTAAAATGTTTTTTTATTTAATTATATTTTAAATGTTGATTATATTCATTTATTTGTGTGATGCAAAGCTGATTTTTCAGCACCATTGCTCCAGTCTTCAGTGTCATATTATTATTTTTGTGCTGCTTAGTATTTTTGTGGAAACTTTGATACTTTTTTATGGATTTATTTATTTATTTATTTTGATGAATGGAATGTTAAACATTTATTTGAAATAGAAATAATTACAAATGCCTTTAATTTAATGTGTCCTTGCTGAATAAAAGTATCAGATTGTAAAAAAAATAATTACTGACCTCAAACTTTTGGTAGTTTTGGGCGACAATAGAAAGCAGGTGTCTGTCAGCGTGTACCTGTGAAATTAAGTTTCAGTATTAAAACAGTGCCGTAAAATATATATATATTTTGATATTTTTTTTAATTTAAATATATTTTCAGAACCTAAATATATATATCAGAACTTTTGACATTTAAACTGATGTTTACCATGTTGTAAGCCATGATGATTTTATTTGGACAGTAATATTTTCCATTACAGCCTGATGAAAATGACTTTCCGAAATGACATTGCTCAGGCAATTTATAAAACAGACAGCTTTATGTACACTTGCACACTGTTACAAAATCATTCTCCTGTTCCACTTCAGTAGTGACGCTAGCTACAAACTTGGGACGTGATCTGGGTGATGCATAAGTGGCAAACAGCCACGTCTATAAACCTTTAGCAGCCTGATTAAAGAGGAGGCATGAAAAAAATACACTACTACAGTAGTTTTTAATAATAATACTAATAATACTAACAATAAAATATTCTAAATGAGATTTTTTAAAATAAAAATTATACATACTGTATATAACCCAAATTCCAGAAATGTTATGGCATTATTTTTTTTTATGGGAATAAAATGACAGCTAAAAGACTTTCAAATCACATGAGCAAATATTTTGTTTACAATAGAACACAGATAACATAACAAATGTTTAAACTGAGAAATTTGAGTTTCTGGAGTTTTGTCTTCGACATGTGTTTTGTTTACCGACAGTGGTTTCTGGAAGTATTCCTGGGCCCATTTAGTAATGTCAATGACAGAATAATGCTAATGAGGGATGCAGTGTCATCTGAGGGCCTAAAGACCACAGGCATTCAACAAAAGTCTTCTGCCTTGTCCCTTACGCACAGAGCTTTCTCCAGTTTCTATAAATCTTTTGATGATGTAATGCACTGAAGATGAGATTTGCAAAGCTTTTGCAATTTGACGTTGAGTATTCCACAATCTTGCCTCTTTAAGACATCCCTTTCATAGCTTTCAATTAATATGTCAAATAATTAGTTGTTAGATGTTCTCCCAGCTGAATCTTTTCCAAATTGCTTTTTTAGCCCTTTGTTGCCCCTGTGCCAACTTTTATGAGACCCCTAAGTCAAATTTAAAATTAGCTAATTTATTGGATAAAACTATAAAATTCCTCAGTTTAAAATTTTTTATGGTCTCTATGTTCTACTGTGCCTAATATAGGTTCATGCATGGGCGTTAATCCCAATCTGAGGGTTGTCCCCGCGTCTATTGTGATACATATGTATACCTAAAATAATTGTAGAAAAAAAAAAATAAATACAAACGCAAAACAATCCATTTTGAAATAGTTGAGTTCCCCCTCCCCTTGTTGAAAATGTTGTTTTAACTTCTCAAAACATCAACAACAAGATTCTGTGTGAAACATACATTTTGGGCCTTGAACCTTCATAAGAAGTGATTTTGGGAGTAGTTGCATGGCCTTGTAGGAACATCAGAGCTGTAGGCGGGACAATGAGCTGCTGACGGTGCACCTCTCAAGTGCGTTCATTTACTGGGTCGGGCCAAGGACAAGTGGCCTTGTGTAGAATTTATTGTCTGCTGGGTCATGGCCAGACTTGCTGCCAGAACAGAAATATCATTTTCCATTTGCTTCGAATGAGTTTTTAATTTGAAGTTAAGTGAGTATTGACCACCTGTCACTGGATATGAAATCATAGACTCCAGCTCTATCATAGTCTCGCTGTTCAGAGAGTGTTGATATGCTCTCCATGTCCTTTATCCACTTTTGGATTGGAAAAGGTTTGGATTGAAATAGAGTGTCTTTTTTTTATATAGTTTTTACTGTTATGTTTTTTATGACAAACTAATAATTATACAGTAGTTTGTTTGTTAATATTTATAATGAATGGCAGATGTTCACTCTGTAACTTCTAGTTATAGCAAAAATAATATATTTTTGTATTAATAATTAGTTAGGAACTAATCACATATTATTGGATTGTTCATGTAATATTGTAATAATTATTATAATTAATATAATTTAAATATTTATTTAAATTTTTAGTAAGTTTTAATATATCAAATGCAGTTTTAATTTTCTAGTTCTAGTAGTCATATTATTAGTAATAATAATAATTATTATATTGATAAATGATTGTCATCATAATCATTATATTATTATATTATATTATTTTCATTTTTGTAATTTATTATAATAATTGGAATAAAATTGACATTTGGAACAACATTTTAATCATTGAATATTAGTGTAATGTTAAATGTAATATGATAATAATAAATAATAGTAATTCATTTTTAGTTATTTTTTTATGTTTCAAATACAGTTTTAATATAATTGAATATTCTTGTAACGCTAAATATATTTTTATATTTTAAATAAATAAAAAAATATTATTAATTATTAATAATACATTAAGATTGTCATAATTTCATGATAACAATACTTTATTAGTAGTAGTAGTAGTAGTATAGTACTGTTATTATATTATTGATAATTAATTTATTTTAGTAAATATAATTTCATACTTTACAGTTTAATATAATTTTAAAATGTTATATGTAATATTATTATTATTATTATTATTATT
>JAUMHR010000072.1:14099447-14111157 GCA_032361145.1 Enteromius fasciolatus | reverse complement strand
AATTCTATGTTTGTATCACCTGATTCTGAATATGTGAATGGCACCGAATAGAACGTCATGTGTTTTCTACAGTAGTTACAGCATGTTATGAGCGCACCATTACAATTGGACTTATTGCTGCATTCAAGCCATGTCATAATTACCGTAATTTTAAGATAACAAAAGCAAGACATTCTGCTTGAAGCTGTAGCTGTCAGGTGGTACAGCAGCTACTTCCAATTCATTCTGACTTATGGCATATATTTATGCATCTTGAGTGCTTTACAAGTTGGAATCTCCTAAACGACTTAAGCCGGGCTCACACTACAGGAGTTTTAAAATCCTAACCAACTATAAAATCTGGTTGCATCACACACGTAACGAGAGATTATCTTACCTCAAATTGTAAACACATTACAAGATTTCAACATCGTGGCGCATCACACACTACCAGATATTATTAAGATTATGGTGCCAGAGCGGAGCGCCTCACGTGATCTCACGCAGCAGTTCGTCACTGATATTTAAGTTACCTAGCATAGTGATTTCATTCCAGACACAATATTCAGACAGTCATGTTACTAGAAAACTCAGTTTCAACTATGCAATAGAGCTGTTATAGCAATGTAATGTAAAAAATGTAGAATGGGACTTGATTGGATGTTTATTTGTGGGCGTGGCTTGAGATGTGGTTTAAATAAACTGACTAATCTGCCAAATTGGTTGTTCATTTTCTCATATTGAACGCAAAGTTCTTTATTCATAAACAAAAAAGTGTAAATATCCTGTATCTTTCACCCTCTTCCTTACTGAATTTAGCCATCTTGTTTCATCTCTTAGACTTACGAATAACAAAAAGTGTAAAATTTTTGGTGCACTTTGACAACTTTTCTGAAAGGATGTAACTTTATGTAATTTTTATTTATTTTTTTCTGCACTTACCTTATGGATATTATTCTGCTGAAAGCAAACCAAAGATCTTTGTTTGTTATTTATATGTAGGATTGTACATTGTAAGACTATATCAATGTCTTTCTTCCCTGTTCTTGTATGGTTTTTTTATGTCTTGCATAAATATATATATATATATATATATATATAATAAAAGAAAAGCGGACTAAATGGTTGTAGAAGTCCTGCTGTAAGGTCCAGTTCTGACATTTTGATAGAATTTAAATTTAATTAATAAACATACAAAGCTAAATCGTCCGCAATAGGATCTACAATGTGCATTTAGAAAATTGCTAGGATGTTTTTTTTTCATTTAATGCCGACTTCAAGGGAGACTTTGATGATGATGCCTCTCTCTGACAAGCAAACCCTATCCCCGTAACCGGCTGCCTCTAGGACCCGCGGAGCTGCTGCTCAAGCCGCTGCAGTCAGTGAGAGCGGAGCATCTGGAGGAGAGCTGGCCGGCTGGGGAGGTGGTGGAGGACGGGGAGAGCGAAGCAGAAGGAGGATCCGGGAGTCAGCGAAAACAAAAAAGGGGTCAGGCCTGGAACTTGGCGAAGCGGGTAATTAACAATGTGATCCACTTGTCAAGCACCTTGAGCCGCCATCGAAACAAGTCTCCGCCGTGGGGCTGGCCGTTTTTGGGCGCGATACGGAGGGGGGCGGCTCGATGTGGCCAGTGGTTTTTCCTGCTCTTACAGATGTGCGCCTTAATACACCGCGATATGCTCTTGAACTTGACGACCGTTCATTTGTAGCTCCACGCGAGCGTAGCGTCAGCCCACTCGATTTGAAACAATGGCTGTGTTTCAAAACCTAACGAGCTGCCTACCTAGACAGCGTTTATGATAATCATTCTGTTCCGCGAGCGCTTATGTTGCCCAAAAATGCCAAAGCCACGCTGAAGGTACCCAAAAGGGCCGTCTAGGTAGGAAGCTCACCTAGGTTTTGAAATGTTTTAAGCCGCCTTGGCCTGTTGGAAATGACTGTCATTTATAAAGGGCGAATAATCCGAGGAGGCGGGTAATTAAAAGCGCGTTTTATGCAGTTAGAGACTAAGATAGACACGTGATCAATTAACACCTTGCGATTGGATACCTGAGACACATCTCACCGGTTATTGAATATTAATGACTCTGACCATTACTGTTGTATTAATGTACCGTGGTTTACTAAAAAATACCATTGTTACTATTGTAAAATAACACTAAATTAATATGAGATGTACAGTTTCAAGAGTTTTCATTTGTTTTAATGAAAATAGCAATATCAAGTTACCTTATTTTAGTTATTAAAATGTATTTGTGGGTTATGGGCAGAAACTACTATAAGGTTACTACTGTGGTTTTAATAAATAAATAAACATTGGTAAGAGTTAGGAATTGTTCACCCAGTAATACAATTATTTATTCACAACTTCACAAGCCTGTCTTAGGTCTTTAAGTCAAAATCCCATTTGTATACACGTTAATATTTCATGCATTTTAATTGATTACAAGATATATAAGATCCAATGACGATGATAAATGTCAATCCCGTTTCCTAATATTTGAACAAACATGTATTTGTGATAAAAATCACAACAGTTTACATTTTGGTTTTGTTCATAAAGAAAGTTATCATGATGTTCTATATATATATATACAGTGCACAAATCAATCAGATAGCTTTTATGATGACATTTTTGGAGCATTTTACAGCCCCTGATCAGCGTTTACTTTCACCGTCTGGAAGAGAGCGGCACGGACATTCTGCTAAACCTCTTCTTTTGTTTTTCTCTAGCGGGAAGCAAGTTTGTATGAGTTTGCAATGACATTACACTTACAATTCAGAAGACAGAGTATTCATTTTTGGGTGAACTATTCCTTACACCATCGCCTAATTTATTGACCTCCAAATCTAATTTCATGGGACTTTGGTGTCCTACTTGTAGAGCACACATACATGAGAGCGAAGAATAAAACGTACAGATCCCTTTAAAACGGCTCGGTGGAAGAAAATAGGAAATACCATAAGCGAAGAGTTCATATTTCACCCCAGAGAAGGATTCGTAGCAGTCGGAGAATGCATACATCTCATCATACACATCGATGTTTTAAAAAAGTCCAGTTACTAAGATAAGTTTGAAAGCACCTCAATCTCACTTATTAGAGGGTGCCTTTTTATTATCAACGAAGTATTGTATTATTATAATCTTCTGGATGTGTCTGAACGGTGTGTTCGAGTGCTGTTTCTTCTGATTACGGTGTTCCTTTTCACAGGGGATCCTAAAGAAGGAGGGTCATCGTCATCGTTTTTTTTCCTTTTTTGTTCTTTTATTTTTGTTTTGATCTTTTTCGACTTTTGCATTGTGTTCAACAGTCACTCATTTGGCGATGCCGTCCAACACAGTCACCACCGCCGCCGAATTCAAGAGCTCCGACTTCAACTGTGACACCAACGGAAATCAAATGGTAAGAGGTTAATGAGTCCCCGGACGTTTTTATGTTCGGCCTGCTGTGCGCTGCCTGAAAAATAGGCCTAGTTACCACATCTGTCACTGAAATGTCTTGTGTTTCGAAAAGCCTGCGCTAACTAGACTAGAATTATATAAACGCTCTTTAGCTTAATAACAGAAACCTTCGAAATTAGAGATGTTAAACTGTCGCTATATTTATTCGTAATGCTAATGAAAATGCTTGTTGCAATGATTTGAAAAGTGATGGTGATATGTTATAAATCTTCATGCAACATGGAATCCTATGAAGGGTTTTGACATATTTAATGTTAATTAGCATAAGTGTTTGTTCATAGCATGTTGGTATTACAGTAATTATGAGTTCTCAGAATTAAAAGATTTAAAATGTCTTTAATAATATCGTGGAATAATAATCCTGTTGTTGCATATTGTTAATGTGTTAGTATTTCAAGAACATTGGGAATATTCTATAAATAAATAAAAAAAAGTACATTAGAGTGAAGCTAGCACAACATTTTGTCTATCGATGACTCAGATTTATTAGATTTAGTTTGGTATTAATATTGTTGCTGCAATAATTCTGTGCAATAATAAAGATGTGAGCAGCTCAAGAGTAAAACGTTCAGATGGTCGTCTAGTAATTAAAGTAATTGCGCTGTGGTTAACTTTCAGCAAGTGATAAGACAGGATTTTTGTCGATTATGCATTTGTTTGTTTATTCATCACATTCGTCTACTGGCGGTTGTTTTTCCACAATCAACTATTTTTTTCTTAGTACTGCGACCAATCAAAATGAAACTCATTAATTGTTATAGTGCAAATAAAGAAACGGCAAATAACAGTGACCTGTCCTCTCATTCATTAATGGTTTGCTGAAGAGGTCACAAAAAAAACCCATGCACTAAATATGTAATGTGTTTTCCTAAATTTGACCCTGGAGCACAAAACCAGTTTTAAGTCGCACAGGTACAGTATATTTGTAGCAATAGCCAAAAATCCAATGAATGGGTCAAAATTATAGATTTTTCTTTTATGCCAAAAATCATTAGGTTATTAAGTAAAGATCATGTTCTGTGAAGATATTTAGTAAATTTCCTCCCATCAATATATCAAAACTAAAATTCTGTTTAGTGATATGCATTGCTAAGAGCATCATTTGGACAACTTTAAAGGTGATTTTCCTCATTTTTAGATTTTTTTGCACCTCAGATTCCAGATCTCAGCCAAATATTGTCTTATCCCAACAAACCATACATCATTGGAAAGCTTATTAATTCAATAGTATATGATATGGCATATAAATCTCAATATAGAAAAATGGACCCTTATGACTGGTTCTGTGTCAAAATGACTTAAAGTTTTAGTTTTCTTGCATAACTTCTTTTCATGCGTTTCCGTTTTCTGGATATCTGACATGTTTCATGTCACAGTTAAAGGGACAGCTCACTTTATTCAAAATTATTTGCTCACCCTCATGTTGTTCCACAATTGTACGACTTTCTTTCTTCTGCAGATCATTGAAAGACAATATTTTGAAGAACCAAACACTTCCGCATTTCTCAAAATATCTTCTTTCATGTTTCACAGAATAACATTTTTAGGTAACCTGTCCCTTTAACTCTGGCCTCAAATCCATCACTACAATATTTCATTCAGTACATCATTTTATTTTGACATGATTCATTTCCACGGCAGTGACTCGGGGGGTTATCGAGCGCCAGCGTCAACGTAATTAGTAAACATGAGTGAATTGTTATCAGAGATAGTGTCTGCTCTGTTTGGTACGAGCGTTTAGTGACGTGGGTGTTGGCTTGTGTAGGAGAGGCTGCCGTTTGCCTGATTTACAGGGGAATTCATTCTTCCCCACCCCTGCACCCGCGCTACGCTCGTAGTCCTGTTGCTTGGCAACAGTTCTTGCCTTAAATAACCGGCTGCCGACAGAAATAGAGCAAAGATGTAGACGGTGTTACTGAGTTCACACAAGGCAACGTCGATTTCTGTGCACATCCTTTGTTTTTGTTTGTTTAAACGTTTTGTTTGTGTATTCATGTCGTAATGAGAACATTGTGTGAGGGTTTTTTTTTTTTGTAGTCATAAAATATGTGGAAAAACTGACAGGAAAAGAGCAATGCTAACTCTCCAGAACTCTGATTTTAAGTATAGATGCATTTGAAAAAATATTTAAATATGCATATTTTAAATATAAATATCTTCTAACATGTTTAATATATATATATATATATATATAAATTACTTGCATTTAATTGTACATTTTTGGGTATTGTGAGATGCATTAATAAAAATAAATTCCAGTGGTGTCCAGCCATCTTTCAGCCGTGCTGGACATCTCAGTAGTCATGGCAGACGGGGACAGCATCCTCATTAGCATTCTGATTTAGAGCCGGCACTGAAGCTGCTGCAGCGGCTACATTAGGATCATCTTTTCTCTCCCGTCCACCCTAGGGTGCTTGGCTGGACCAAGAGTGGCTATTGTTGAGGAGGGAAGACATGGTTGTGTTAAACAAAGAGAAAGTGAATGAGGGGAGAGAATGAACCACTGAATGTCTTTGTAACTGTGTCGGGAGAGAGCCCAGAGAGTCCGGGATCTCTTCACGGCTGTATCACCCCACACTTTAGCTCGGCTAGAAGGACAATGCCATTCAAACACTGGCTTTTCTCATTAGCTAAATAACCTCGGCGTGTAAGATAGAGTCATACTCTAATAACTCGATCTGCGAATTTAGGTCTGGGGGTGTGTACTGGAATATTTTAGTGTGTAAAGGTTAAGAATACATGCTGTAAACTTGATGCTGAGGAACTGATTTTAAAATTCTGTCCAATACCGATAAACAGATGTTATTTTCATGTTATGGCTCATAACTGATAACCAATGTTAAACTCTGCTGTTTTGTTTAAATGCACTGAAAATAATTTTAAAGGGAATTTACGAGATTTATTAGATTTTACATTTAACAGTGTTATTAAATTATTAGTGTTTCTAAAGATTACATTTAAGCATTAGATGATGGCGAATGTAATCTAAATGTAAAAACAGTGAAAGCACATATGCACTATACTGTTCAAAAGTTTGAGATTAGATTTATTTATTTGCCTTTTTTATTTTCAACAAGGATGCACAATTTCGACATGGATAATAATACAAATGAGAAACTTTATTATGTTTTAAACTATTATTTTTTAGCACCAAATTCTCTTATCAGAATGATTTCTGAGGGATCATGTGACACTGAAGCCTGGTGGAATGAGGCTGGAAATTTAGCTTTGTATCGCAGAAAAAAAACTTAAATAGATAACATAATTTTTTAAATTGTAATAATATTTCACGATAATACTGCTTATACTGTATTTTTAATCAAATAAATGCAGCCTTGGTGAGTGTAAAAGACTTAAAAGACCATAAAAAATATTTAAAAATGTAAACTTTTGAACTGTAGTGCAATTATTCAAAAATCTTTAATAGCCAATGATATCCAATAACTGCGCATTTTAACAATTCTCATTATCAGCCAATAACTAAAGTGGTGCCACTATATATATATAAATGTGTGTCCCTAGTGGAAAAAAACTCTGTGAATTTACAAATTAATATTAATAATAATAAATAATTAGCTATATATTTTTTTTTGTTTTAACCAAAGTTTTGGAATGGAACTTTATTATGAATGTTTTCTTTATTATCCATTGATCTCAAAATGACTTAATGCCTGAGAGCTTGAAGTAACGACCTTGGTTAAGCAATCATGGTTAATTGATGTTCATTTCTGTCCATTTAGAATGAGAGCTCTAGATTGGACACCGTGATTGTTGACAAGATGCCTTCGCTCTGCCTTCCTGTCCGCAAGGTTGGACGGCCTGGCCGCAAACGCAAGCACCCCCCCGTGAGTATCCTAGAAACTGAGCTCTCGACACTCAACCAAACCACAAAACACCCGACTTCCCTTGGGATTCGGTTTATTTTCGTTTATCCACCAGGCGCTAGTCTTGGCAGTGGTAGGGAACGGGTAAACAGGCAAACATGTGGTTGCTGGGAATGACATGGGGGCACCAGACACGTTTTTTAAAACTGATCAAACTTAAGAGCTGCACCTGGTGGTGGACAACCTACACAAAGACCCCTATAGACTTGAAGGTGAGACCTGAGCATTATCCTGAAGGAGATATCTAGACTTCAGCCTAAAAACCACTAGTGACCACCAATAACACCTCAGCATTGTGTTAGCAAGTTTGGTGTGGACAGCAATTCTGGCCACGATCTTGCAGTCTGAGACAAATTTCTGGGATCATAAAGGGTTTATACTGTCGTAAAGTCCTCTGTGGATATACAGTACAAACCGTGGCTGTTCGAAATAGACATTAAATTACATCAATATTTGTCCCTAATCATTGTTAATGTACATATTGACTTCACCCTAGGCTGGATAATTGCATATTGTGTATTTTTTATTGTGCGCGAATAAAGTCTATGTTTGGTTGCACTTTATGTGGACTCGCATGTACGACAAAATTTGCTTTTAGGTACTGTTACATAAGGTAACTGCATGGGTCATCCTTAGGTTTAGTGGTAGGTTCAGGGTTAGTACCCAGTTTTTGTACATATGGAAAAGGTCTGTAAAATAAAGTATGTTTCATTTAGAGAAATATCATAATATAGATACTCACGCAAGCCACTTTTTTGTTAATTCTTAAAGTGAACATAAAGTGCTTGAAGTGAAATTAGATTTTGAACTGCCATCTTGAACTTGAGAGTGTGAGTAAAGAACGAGGGCCTGTTTAGACCCGGTCACTTTATTCGTTTTCACTAATTTGATAGCTATCCGATCATGAAAAGACATAATTTAAATACCCTCAGAGGCGCTTTAAAGACGTATTTACATCTGATCACTTCAGGAGGTGGTCTGGGCTGTATTCCAGGCGAAACTGGATAAATGTGTGGTTGTTGAAACCACATATTCTAAGGGCATTATAGTCTATATGACGTGTTATAGCCAGATATGACAGTGCTAATGCAACATGCATCGGAAAGTAAGTCACAGACACTTAATCATCTCTGATTGATAACTCGATAACTTGAGTACAAACTGACACATACAGTGCTTTTCGTAAAATGTACGACTGGCTGTTCCGATGAAGAACTGTGATTACAATTTCAGGTAAAGATTGATATGAAACGCTACACACATCACATCTGCCTTGTCTATCTCTTATCAGATCACATTGAATAATCTATCATAGATTTAACAAGTACATAGTCAGCTCCAGTGTTTGTGTTCTTGACTGTTTTGCACCTTCCTGGCAACTGCTCAGGGCCATTGTTCGGAAGGGGGCCAGTCGGGAAGTGTTATGCCAGGTCATGGGACCCCACTGAGGTCTTCTATTGATTAGCCTACTCACTGAGAACCTAGAGAGAAGTCATAAAACCTTTGTCCTGGGCCCTGTAAATTTTAGTGAGTGAATGTAAGGAGCAAGTGCCCAGTCCCTGATAAACATCCCCCTTCTTCAGAGCCGGTATTCCTGATTTTTGAAAATAATCCCCGCTCTTGCATAATTAATCCAGAGAGGGCATGTCAGGGCATGTGGATGTTCAGTTGCCCCACATCCTCTCCTGCCTTCCCCTGAGGACTTTCTGATTGTATTATCCTCCTATCCCATTCCTTCAACAGGTAATTGCGGTCCTGCGAGGAGAGCGATGTCTTACTCTGTGAAATGTAAGCCATGTGAAGACAGATAGAATAATGTTTGAGTCATCTCTCATGGAGGTGCTGACTGCTGATGTGAAGGACTTTGTTAGCACTCTTATGTTTGACTGCCTCAATGAAATGTCCTAGAATTGCGAAGCCGTCTGGGGAAGACGAGGCACTAAGTGATGTATCAAGAGTGATGACCGGAACTTGGAAAATCAGCTCTATTTTTCATCTTGAACGCTAGCAGTATTGTTTTCCACAGTGCTGTTTTTAGACTCGGAAATTGGACTTGAAAGCAACCCCCCTTTATTCTTATTTCCAAACTTTAGTGCGGCATGTACACGTGGGGGAATTTGTTTCTAGGTCACATAAGGAAGGTGCTAATATCAAAGCAAACCACATTGTTTGATCACTGGACCACAGCCAGTGCCATTGTTTAATGGTTTTCCGGATATTTCTGTATTTGGTTGGACTTGAGGGCATGTATTTTCCTTCCATAACGGGCCATTGCAAAGCTTGGGTGAGGTGGGTGGTTGCTATGTGGTTGATATGTTCGTAAAGGGATAGTTCTTCCAAAAATGTTGTTATCAGTTACTCATGTCGTTCCAAACCTGATGATTTTCTGTGTTTTGTGGAACATTAAAGGGATAGTTCACCCAAAATTCTGTCATTAATTACTCACCCCCGTGTCGTTCCAAACCCATAAGACCTCTGTTCATCTTAGGAACACAAATTAAGATGATATCAGAGAGTCATCTGACACTCCATAGAGAGAAATACAACTTAAATTATCCAGATCCAGAAACGTAGCAAAAACATCAGTAAAACAGTTCATGTGACATCAGTGGCTCAACTTCACTTCTGTGATGCTTCGAGAATACTTTTTTTGCACAAATAAAGCAAAAATAACATCAATTACTCGTCTCCCGTGACTTATGTCTTCCGCCATTTTAACACACCGTATACGCGGGCTTTAACGTATTTGACGTAATCAGAGTTGTTTACATCCGGGTGAAAGCATGCGCATGTGTGGAATCTGCGGCTGTTTGCGTGTACTCTTATGCAATAATATTCTCTAAAATGGTGGAAGACGTAAGTCATAGGAGAAGAATGGTTGAGTATAAGATGTTATTTTTGTTTCCGTTGCGCAAAAAAAAAGTATTCTCATATTATCGCAAAACTTGTGTTGATCCACTGATGTCACATGGACTGTTTTACCGGTGTTTTTACAATCATTTTAGTTGTATTGCTGTTTATGGAGGGTTGATGGCTTTCTGATATCATCAACAATATCTTAATTTGTGTTCCTAAGATAAAAAAAGGTCTTATAGGTTTGGAACGACGTGGAGGTGAGTAATTAATGACAGAATTTTTTCAAAATTTTTAGGTGAATTAACTCTTTAAAGAAGATATTTTGGAATAATATTAGTGGAAGACAACGTGCACCAAAACTGTTTGGCTACCGAAATTCTTAAAAATGTCTTTTTTTATATTCCACAGAATAAAGGACATCACATAGGTTTATGTAAATGACAGACTTTTTATTTCTGGGCAACTATTCTTTTAATGCTTACCAAGGCCCTAGATTGCAAAAAAAAAACTTAATAACTTGATAGATTGTGTGTGTGTGTGTGCAACAAAAATGCCAAATCTATTTGCCAGCACTAACAGGTGAGAAAACATTGTGTGCGTTGCGGTTCGTTAGACATCATCTCTGTAGAGAGAACTCATAAAAAGAGAAGTCATAAATGTACATTTGTGAAGAAATGACTCTTATGAATCAGTTCTTTTTTAGAATTTATAATGTAAATACATATATATATATATAAATATATATATAATTTTTTTCAAGCAGACAGAATTATTCTTATAAAACAGATTAATATTTATGGCACAGATATTGAGATTGCTTAAATGCAAATGTCATATTGGAGAAAGAAACTAAATATTTTATGAGAAAAAATTCTGTCAGGAAGTAATCTTTCTTCTGAGTCAGATATTCTCAATGAATCATTTTATCCATTAATTTTATCGCAACCGCCTTGAGATTTGCTCACAAATCAGACTGATTTGTTTCCCTACTGACTTTTTTTCTGGAGCGCTGCTTTCTATCCCAAGAGTCTATCTGGATGATATTTTTGTCCCTTGTACATATCTGTGGAATCCCCCCAATTTTACTGTCCATCAGATAAATCCATAAAAAAAAAAAAACTTCCACTCAACAAGTCAAAAGATTTGAGTACCGTATTATATCTCTGTGTGATTCGTTGTGTTTAAATCTAATAATTAATGGTTTGTTCAAATCTCTAATAGTAGCTATAAGTAGTTGCACTAATGGACAGTAATACATTCTACTGTATGTAGCTCTTAAAGAGACTTCAGGGGTCTTAAAAATGTTTTTCTCACAGTGCCAGACAAATGAACAACATTCCTGCCATACCACCTCGAATGAAAAATGAAGCAAACGGAAAGAATAAACACTAAGAAAGTAGAAACCCAAAATCCAGCATTTGTGGGCGGCACACCGCTGTAACCCTGTTTTTAGTCACTCAGAGTCTTGCTAAGACAAGTTAGATCATCGAAGGTATGCCGTTAAACAACTTTACTGTTTTAAATCTTC
>JAUMHR010000072.1:14083023-14096340 GCA_032361145.1 Enteromius fasciolatus | reverse complement strand
GCTCAAGTTGAAAAATCTGGACTTTGACGAAAATTCCTGCCGCGTTAACCAATCAGGAGCTTGCTGTTAACTAGCAATTACTATTACTGATTACTAGCAAACGGAGGCAGAATTCCGAAACTATGGAGGACCAAAATAATCGTTGCTGCATGTGGAGGAGCTGTACGACACATCTTCGTACATTTAATATAAACAGGAATAATAAGGAAATAAATACTAGATTGATTAAACCAAAGTTTGACTAATTTTACCTCATGTCCAACCACTACAGAGTCTGGAGCTGCCTGGCAGAAGCCCCTCCCATGAAGCGAATTCGCATTTGCTGTGAAGCGAATTTCACGCACGAATGAAGCGAGTAAACTCAAAATGTTCAAGCGTCCAACTACGTGCGAATAGCACGATTTATTCGCACAAGCCACGTCTGGTACCATTACCCTCTGCTCCATGTTGGTCTGCCGATAAGCCTGTCGGGCTTTATTCTGCGGAAACAACCTGCTGGATGTACATTATCCCTCACTTATTTAATATTACCTCTAATCTTTAACATTCTTTATATTTAAATAATGTTTGTATTTTAACATTAAGCATATCATTCATGTGTTAACTATGAAACGGTTATGAGATGAAGTACCAAAAAGTGAGTATTCTCACTGATTCAGTCTGATTGAGAAAAACATTTGAAATAAAGGGATTTGTTTGTGAATTAAACTGTTGCGCCGTATGCTTGGTTTGTGTTCTGCCACAAAAGACAATGCATAGAAATCTGTGTTTACTATTAATTATCAATATATTATCACACATAACCTTTTTTTTTATTTCATCATTTATTACAATTCACAAGCTTGCAGCTCAGCTAAGATATGTGCATTTTTTGCAGTGGCACTACAGGTTCATCAGTGTTTCTAAGACGCTCCTGAATAGCACTGCTCTCCAGTGTGATGGCAATTATTAGACCCCTCTCTCTCTCTCTCTTTTTCCATACTGTGGGGTCAGGGATTGACCTTGATGAGAGCAGTGAGTGAAGGCCGGGTAGACCGAGCCATGTCTCTGCTGGCAGCCTGCCTTGATTGGGTGCAGTGCACAGAGAGACAGCAGGTCTGTGTTGTGGCTCTCTTTCAGTGGAGGCCGTGCCAGGTGCATGGCGCAATGCCCAGGGCACTTACACACTGATCCTACATCAGTCTCCCTTAACACACTTTATGGTGAAAGAGGCCAACTTGTAGACCTATGTAAAATGGCATAAAGTCTAGACCAGTGGTCTCAAACACAATTCCTGGAGGGCCACGGCTCTGCAGAGTTTAGCTGCTTTGGAAATCTAGTAAAACGTCACCAGATAACCAAAGTATGTGCTGTTTGCTATAACTGCTAACAATGCTATTGTCACAGCGTTGATCAGACAAAGACGTGGAGAGGTGGAGCTCAGTGCAGTGGAACTTTCATTTACAAAAATACGCTACACGCATACATTTAAACAATTAAGTGAGCAATCTGAAGAAGAAATAAATACACAATATCATGAGGAGTACAACAAGGTACAGGTGGGAATGTAATCAGTAACCATGACAACCAGCAGTAACACAGAAAACAGGAACTAAACTCAAGTGATGAGGACAAAAACAACAGAACAAAGCCATGTCAAAATAAGAGTCCTTTACAAATAAACTGTAATAGCTATAAAGGTGCATATAAATGTGCAGCTGATTCATCTTCTGAACACAAATCTTTCTGACCCTGCACAGACAGCAATGCAGCTGGCACGTTTAAGGCCCAGAAAGGCAGTAAGGACATCCTGAAAATATGTGACATTAGTGGTTCAACTGTAATATTATGACGCAAAAATTGTTAAATAAAGTTATTTTAGTTTTCTTTGTGCACCAAAAGTATTTTTGTACCTATATAAAATTCAGGTTAACCACGGGTGTCACACATGGACTATTAGTATGTGTGGATTTAAATATCTGAAACCTAAACTAACCATTAGGTGGTTAGTGAAATTAGTGAGGGTTTTCTAGTAAAGTTCAGATGTAATGTAAGCCAGTGGTTTTCAAACTTGCTCCTGGGGACCCACAGCTCTGTACGTTTTGTATGTCTCCCTAATTTAAACACCTGAGTCAGATCATCAGCTCATTAAGAAAGAGCTCCATGAACTCAAATCAAATGTGCAGAGCGGTGGGTCCCGAGGAACAGGATTGAAAACCACCGATGTGAGCAATGGCTTCACAACAAGCACATCAAAGTATAGTCAGACATATAATATAATGGAACTTAAAAATATATATCTTGATACAAATATTTTTCTAGTGGTCTGCATTTCACATTACATTGAATGTATTAGTTGTGGCATGCCTTCGTGCATTTATATGTAGACGTCAGAAGATTGCTGAAACTGTGGTGCTTGGTGATAGATAAAATGCAAATCAATAGCAAATCAATCTCACACTGAGAGTCAAAAAAGGCAGCACAAACTTCGTTCCTGATGTTCAAGTGAGTAAACTAGTTTTAACCAGCTCACCTCAATGCTGGTATCAGCAGCGCACCAGTTCTTCAGAAATGTTTTCTCAGTTGGAGAAACTAGAGCGCTGAATGAGTTGGCAATGCTGGTATCATAGGAGCATGGTATGTTGACTCATTTTGATTCGGAGTGACTGTCAGGCGCATCGGAAAGTTATTGATTGAGTAACTTGTAGATCTGACCTGCTCAAGCTGCATTTCAGATAACTCAGTTTCATTTGTTGAGTTGGTTCATCATTCCAAACTGTTTTCCTGAGGTTGTAGATTACAGCTAATAATGTTGTGAATAATGTTCAGTTGCAGACACCTCAAAATATCACCAGGAGCCACAGGTATTTATTTTGTGTTGCCTGATATGCTTTATTGACTCTCAAATCGAAAGTAGCCATTGATTAAATCTTTACTCTTCTACCAAACAACAAGTCAGTAACGTCTTGGATGGCCTGAGTTTGAGTAGATAAACAGACAGTTTAAATTTTTGAGCGAACTATCCCTTTAAAGGCTGTTTTGCCAACACGCGTCCCAAATGACACACTTGCAGAGTGCTTGCAGGCTCTGGGACGGTCCAACAGGGTGTCACAGTTGTCATTTTAGGTTTCAGGAGGGTGTTCACTAGCTCCACCTTTGTGGCTATTATCTGTCCTTGATGCAGGCTTTTGTCAGGCTCTCGCTGGTGTGAACTTCACAGTGGACAATTATCCAGCAGACCATGTGGCAAAGTGTAGATGCTGAGGTGTTATAGTTATTAGTTAAAAATGAATAAGACTGAGATAGTGAACAAATAATTTGAATTTAATATAATAAATGCAGTATATATAAAGTATACGTGTGTATGTAATATACATACTGTATACACACAATTATATAAATGATAAAAAATAATTATATATATATTAAGATTTATAAAAATGTATATATATTTCCCTCCATCTGGTCTATGCATCCCTGCCTCTGCTGAATATTTTTTATCTCCAGTGGATATCAAATAATTGGCTATACGTGATCTGATTATATATACGCTATATATATATATATATATATATACAGTAGCATTAAAAAAGCATTAAATTATAATTACATTATAGCATTACTATACAATGATATACATAATGCAATTAAAATATATATATTTATAATTATAAAAATAATATATAATAACATATAAATAGTTTATAGTTATGTTGGTTTAACATTACTAGCTATTTATTAGAGAAAATTACATCTATTTTGTATTTTAAAAATGTTAGAAGGCTCCCTGTGTATTGTACAGAGAATAAGTGACAGACAGTTTATGAGACATATAAGCACATTTATTTGTAAGCAAGATGGAAATTGCAGCTGTAACATACCCAAATTTTATCTGAAGTAAATCAGAATAAAAACAAATTGTCAAACTTTGTGAACATTGACACCGAGCCTTATTGGATGCCTAAATATTATTGGTAGGCTGCATAACTGGCTAGAGATTTAACCATAAACAAGATTTATTTGCGCTAGTCAGTACGCTTGTTTGCCAGACTTCATTAACCCAACACTAATGCTAATCAATACTAATCGCTAATAGTTAATCACACCTAGAAGCTGTATGTCAGCCATTAATTCAATCCCACCAACGATTTTATTGAACCATGAACTGAGTGAAAAAGATCAATCTTGCTTTGATTGACAGAGAATGGGCAAATCCGGCAGTACCTGTGTCTTTTTCATAGCTCAACCTAGAGGGCACAGGACAGATTTCAGTTTAGTGAAGGGGAAATGAACGCTCTGAACACGCAGGCTGGCATGTGCTCAAACTGGCACGCCAGAGGCTCGATGGGCACAGCGTGCCAACCACGCTCACAAACCCGGTGACCTTGGCAGTCTCAGCGGAATGAACCCCTTCCTCACCGTACAGACAGGCTTGCTTATTCCCGTCGAGCGACTGAGAAAAGAGGAAGAGACAGAAAGATGCGTCGGGAGAGGATTTGCACATGCTATAAATGTGAAGAGGACTCGCGGGTCAAGGCCTTTTGTTTTGGCTGGGTGTGTGTGGTACTTCACTGACAGGCTTTTAATGGCTCTTGTGAAGAAAACAAGCTCTCAGGTTTTGCCCACGGCCTCTCAACACTCAAGTGTTGTGATGTGGCTGAGGATGGAGCTTTAACAGACTTCAAACAGAATTTCCTTAGGCTAGTGGGTTATTAAAATGGGTGCTGTCTACTTCTTTTGGCTTCATGTCAGTATAGAGACGTCTTGAATATGCCGTGACAGATTGCCAATAAGCCTGGTCTAAATCCCACAGATCTATTTATATGAAGTTTCCTGCTCATCATTCATACTAAATGATTATCAAAATTAGGTGTTTAAGATTTTTTTGTGTGTTCATTTAGGGTTCCTGTATGTCTTTGTGCTGTAGGCATATATCAGAAAAGTGTTCTTAAAATACAGTTTAAGTAGTCATTTTACTGGCATTTTATTTATTGTTTTATTTAAATTGTTGTTTTATTTAAATTTATCTTTTTATTTTGTTGTTGCATCGACAATGTGCAAATGTTGCATTAGACATTAATTCAAATTTAATTTTTTATATTTGTTTTAATATTAAAAACATTAGTTATATATTAGGGGTGGCACGGTACGATTTGTTTAAAATATATATATATATATATATATTTAAAAAAAAAAAAAAAAAATATATATATATATATATATATATAATTCAAAAAAAAATAAATAAAAAATGAGTAAATCCTAAATAAAAAAATAAAAAAATATTTGTTAAAATATTTTGAAGCAATGAATTGATTTTATTTTATTTTAAACATTTAACATTGTTAAATGTACTTAAAATATTAGCAACTTACATTTAGTCATTTGGTAGTACGGCTGTGTATTGAGTGACTTTTCCTGATGCAATTCAGCTCATCACTTCAGAATCAAACCCTTGACCTTGGCGTTGTTTGGACTGTGTTCTACTGTTTAAACGAAAAGAATGCTCGTCAGTTTTGCAATTTTTGCAGCTACAGTCAGTAGATGCACAGAGGAGGAAGTTGTCATTGTTGAAACACTGTGTTTACACAAATCCTTTATTTGAAAGCTAAGTCTTTCATGATACACATCACCACTGGGATTGCAGTGACAGTTAAGGAAACTGACATTTACCAAACAAACATAAAAAAAAATACCTTTTTAATTTCTCAAATTTCTAACTTGCAGAGTTCAGGTTAATCTCTGTTTTTTAACCTCCCAGAGCTCTGCGCTAGCACTTTGATGTGGGAAAGTTTGTAATGCTTAATGTGACTTTTGATCTGATTATCATGCTAATGTTGGGCTTCGAGCAAAAAGGAAAGGTTGTAGGAAATAAACTTTTCTATACAGTACTGAAGTAAATTAGAGAATCTGTAGCCTCTCTTTTCACTTGAAAATCCAAAGGCTTTTGAGGGGCCACGTTTTATTGATGCAGTAGTGGGTGTGCTTTTAGAAAGCTTTGTTGAGCTCTCAGTAATATTGTCTTCCTCAACCCCAAGTTAGAAGGGAGTCTCAGTACTCCTGAATCATGAATCATCATGATAGCCCTGCTAATGTTTCAGGTCACTGGTAATCGTAGCCTCTGGCTAACCTCGACCTAACCTGCTGAACCCAGCCAAGACAAAGCTGTTCAGGCATGAACTACATCCTTTTGTATGTGGGGACGTCAGGAGTATAAATCAATGCCAGGGCAAAAAAGGAGTCAGAACTTTTCAAGAATTTCGGGAGGATTCGTTGTGGCGTTGTGGAATGTGTACAAGATGAATGGCGTTGGATGAGTATGGAGAAAGTGTGAGTGTTGGGGAAGTTATTATAAAATAGTAGTAAGTTCTTTGTTTTTTGTACAGCAGATTGCAGTGGTATTACTGAGTAGCTAGCTATCACATTAACCATTATTAGGCATGGATTGAACCCTGTGTATTTGATTGAAAATGGAGAGCTATTCTTACATCGGACGATTCAGTCCTTGACTGAACATGTTTCTTAGGGGTGTTCACGTTTTTGGATTCAGCTACTGTAAATGCAGAACAATGGAATAGAGCAGGCTATTTTTAACTTGACACACCAACTGAAAAATACTTCTGCCTGTACTATTAAAAAAAGATGTGAGGCACAAAGCAACGGACGAAGATGACGGGGGGTTTCCCGCTGCAAAAACACTGAATGTCGGAGGCGTCAAATCAGCTATAATAATGAGTCAAAGTGGTTGTTTCATTTTTGCAAGTATTTATGATGTCCTGCATTTCTGTGTATTCTGATTGGAGCCTGCAGAGAAGCACATAGTTTGTGTGTAGAGCAGAGGATAGAGTTTTTGATTTCATGCTTTTGGAATTACTGCTGTTCTTTGAGAAAATTGATATTAAAAGCAGTGGTTGAGAGATACTGGATCTTCAATAGCTCATTTTGATACTGATGTCTTGAGCCGGGTGGGCCGATATAATTCTGTATAAATGAGCCCTTATTTTATACAATATTTACTCAAAATTGATATTTAAAAAACCAGTTCACAAACTGATACTTGATGAATTTTCTTTTAACATTTTGAAACACTTTAAGGCTATAGGTACCATCATATAGAAAGAAAACATTAAATAAAACAAATCTGTTATGCTAAGTATGGAAACAAAATTGCTTTAAAATCAAACTGAAACCTAATGTATTATTCAGTTCATAAATAGACACTTTTGTTACCATGTAGATGATATCTTTTGACAGATTCACAAGTGCATTATTTAAACTTTAACTTATTTTTATATTAAGCCAATCATCTGTTACGCTATTAATCCAGCCAATTACAGTACAGACAGAATATCTGGCTCTATATATGTTTTAGTAATGTTGGCCAGTAACATTTTTTTAAATAGTTATATTTTGGTGCCACACACAAATACACATTCATGCTGTGTTTAAGTACATATTGCCCAGTGGCAAATTTTCCCAGTACAAATTTAACAACCCAACAAGTCTTTTTTTGATAGTGAGTGATTAACATTAATACTCAGTTTCTAAAGATCTCGAAGACTTCAGTTTAGTAACACAAAGCCCTCAAGCTAAAATGGTCCATTTCCCTGCTGCTTTTGGCCTCTCAGCTCTTTATTTAAACTAGGAAAAAACTTTGCACACAAACGAGAATAGTTTACTTTGGCTCAAAGCTATTTTACGCTTGCTCTTCCACATAAAAGCCTTTTGAAATTTTCTGCCGATGCAAAAATATCATTAAGGCCTCATGCTGCAGCTTGACGAAGACAGATTTCCATTGCGACCAATCCAGAAACATTTCAGGTAATCGCTTGTTCTTGTGGCTGTTTCCCTCTAGACGTGGAGCACAAGAAGGACGAGGGTGGGGACTCTGCAAAGAATGAGGTAAAACCGTCTTCCTGTTTGTGATATATGTCTGCATGTTTGTGTGTTTCCATCTGTGAAAATTCAACCTTTCCGATAATCGCTCAAGATCTCCTGAGAAAATTCCTAAGAAGATGGAGCCTGTTTTTCCAGCCACTTGATGAAAAAAATGGTACCCTAATGGTGAAATATCAAATACACTTGGTCCTCTGCTTAAAAACAAGGGTCCCTGTTCTCGTCGGGTCGCTCGAACCCTCTTCGTACTGATGATTAGTTTGAGAGTCCCCCACCAGCCCATTCGCGGAACGCTTCAAAATCATTCGCAAACCACCTACTTCCTTCCATCGTTTAGGATCGCTTAGAAAGAAAAGCACACTAAAACGAAGAGAGAAAAAGTCGTTAATTTTTTCTTTTCCTTTTTTTTTTGCTTTTGTCCCTTTAAACAGGGAGCTCGAGGGAGGCTCCGTGGGGGAGTGGGCTGGGAAGTCAGCCTCCGTCAAAGACCCATGCCCAGAGTAACCTTCCAGGCCGGTGACCCTTATTACATTAGCAAGAGGACCAGGGAGGAGTTGCTGGCCAAGTGGAAGTTGGAGGTGAGTACCACTGCTCGCCACTGTCCCAGAGGAAGAGCGATAGGATAGCCTGTCAGCCTTTCTATTATGCCAGAACGACGGCTTCCCGAATAGACTCTGTGAAAGCCAAGTGTATTTGATGAATCATTTGATCTCGCATGAAGGTACCATTTATTTCATGAAGCGTCTTGCTGGCTTCTTCTTACACCAAAAATCTAGTGGATAACTCATTATAACCATGCACAGACACGTCTGTTATGAATGCAGTGGCCAGTCTGAAAGGTGTTAAAATCAGTGATAGGTAGTTTGTAGCAGTCTGATCCACAGATAAGTTGGCCAGTATTAGAGATTTCAAGTTTATCGGTAATTAATATCGGATATTTAATTGTTCAAGCTTATTTAGTCTATTTTGCTGTTGTTTTAATGCTTTTTTAAATTATTAATATATATACACAAAATATTTGAAATGTTTATCACTTTTTGGTATCAGTATATCGGTAGATATATTAATCAACTTTATCGGTATTGTATATACCTAGTTGTGATTCCCAGAGTGTTTTTGTGTGGACAAAAAAATAACATGACTGGACAGGATCAGGGTCATTCCTAGCTTGGGACAGGGCCAAGTGTAAGTAGACGATGCAGGTCCTCATTAAAAGGTGGGCCCATTTGCACTACCCTACAAACAGCCACAGTTGGCCTTTGTACTGTTTAATTGTAAATTATTATGTTTCACTAATTATTGGAGATATCTTAAATGATCCAAGATCAAGAATGTGACATTTTAGGAAGAAAGGTTATATCATCATTTAATGTTTTTTTTGTTTTTGAGTCATGTTGATTTTTTATACATTTTTACATAAACATGCAGAGCTGAAATTGTTGTGATGTGTCTTGACTTGAATGTGAAGTGCTGCTCTACTATTGACATTGAAACAGGTTTCCAGAACACCTGGATTATACAGATAGTCCCACCCCAGGGTTGCTTTTTAAAGAAAACCCAGTTTAATATAATGGGGCAGTCATGGCCTAATGGATGGGGAGATGGATCACAAAACTTTCATAACTAATCAAAAAGATCTCAATTTGTGTTCCAAAGATGAGTGGATGTCAGGTTTGTAATTAAAGACAGGATTTTCATTTTTGAGTGAACTATCCCTTTAACACCCATTGCTGTAGTGAAGCTCTAGTATCATCGCAGGTACAGGTGGTTGACAGTTTTTCTACAGTGCTGCATGGTGAGAACTGCTCTGTTACATAACATTCTTTTTCCTCGGTAACCAAAGGGAGCCGACCAATCAACATCAAGCTCCCCCCGCCCCCTTATTTTTTCCCCCAGCCCTCGCCACACTGTGTTTGAGGACAAGCCATTAAAGTGTCAGAGATCCCAGAAATACGGCCAAATTAGCCGGACGCACAGTTGTCTCGTGAGTGGACATCGTAAAATTCCACAGAAATGGGCGTTTCGCATTCTTCGCGCGGAGAGCAGGAATCCTCCACCGGGAGCCTGGGAATTTTTTTTTTTTCTCTCTGAATAGGCACATTGTGGAAGAGCGCAGATCGTAACATGTCATTTCTCTGTTTGCTCTCCGAAGGTCTGTGCAGTCATGTTTTCTCAAAGTAGCTCCTCACCGGACACAACAATGCAGCAGGAAGCTCTACTGAAAGGGACCTTGACATGTTTCCTTCCTTTGGCTACGAGGCCTGAGCCGCATACAGTCAGCAGAGCTTTGTTAGCATTGAAGGGGTGGCCCTAAGGGCTGTGGGGGGGGGATAAAACCCAGCCTGCTTTCACTTTCTGTGAGCGAAGGGGATCATGTCTCTTACTTTTTTTTTTTTTTAATAAGTGCCCAATGCTACAGTAGATTCCTCTTTCCCACCCCATCCCATTCCCTTCACTCCTCCCCCTCTCCCCTCACTACTCTCTCTGCAGTGGAAATGAACTCCGTACTATGGATATAAGGGTGAAGATGAGGTTTACAGCAAATTTCCAGCGCTGCTTGCAAGACAGCCTCCTGGACAGCCGCCAACATTCTGCAAGTCCTCTCTAGCCAACCAGAATTCCTGTTGGGAACCACCTGACCCTGAATTCCCAGACAAAGAAATGTTCATGCTTTCTGTTTTTTTTTTTTCTTCTTTTTTTTCTTTTTTTTTTTTTTTTTATCGGTCTACACTGAGCCAAGAGTGGGACAAGGAAAAAAAGCGACTCACACGTTGGATTTAAAGTGCCGAGTGCAGGCGTGTATGGGTAGGTCGGTTGGCTTGTTTGTTGTTGATAGCGCAGGGGACAGTGTGCATGTCTGAGTAGACTTGCTGGAGGAGGAATATGCTGACTTAAGGTATTTCCAGGAGACTTGTTACGGACCATCTGCCCACGGGTAGCTTAAAGGAAACCCATCTCTTTAAAACCAGAGTGCCGGACTGGGCACAAAACATTGCAAGTACAAGAAAAAATGCTTTGCTTAAAAGTTTTTTTTTTTTTTCTAGCAGGGGGATAGCAGAGAGCTGAATGTATTTCCTGTTTTACTGCCTCTGTAGGATGTAGTGCATAGGGCATATCTTTGGCTTTGTTCACGTTTGAAAGTTTACACTTGGTTTTTAAGTGTGCCGTGATCTGACAGTGTGCTTTTTGTGGTTATTTATATATTAGGGTCGCAGAGGCGTAGCATGTTTAAGCTCAAACTAATGCTTTTAGGCTTGTTTTAAAAGGAAGGTTTTGCTTTTGAGCTTGAAAACAAAGGTAATATACTTTTTTCAGTATGTCAGATTTGGGTTGGTATCACAAACGTGTAAAATTTGCAGCGGTTGTCGCTTGTGTTGAAACGGAAATGCGGTGTGTGTCTTTTTAAGGATATGCAAATATGAATGAACCGGCTGAACCCGGGAACCGCGTGTGATTAGTGCGCTGCCAGCGCTTGCTCGTACTCTTGAGTCAAGGCTGCACAGACTGAAGCAGGCAGACTTTTGCACTTCAGCTTTTGAAGATTCATTCGCAATTTAAGGAAATAGCAAATTTAGACTGAAATTGCTTTGAGCAGATCTAAGTAAACAAATAAAGAGGTTGCTTTAAAAAAACTTACATTAAGACTCATTTAGCATGCCTGACCTTTGCTGCACACAGAGTCTTAATGGACCCAGTACAATCGCAAACTAAGTGCAACCTCTATTCTCTGAACTTGGGAGGCTAAAAAGTGAACAGCCTTTGTTCGATCTCGCACAAAGTCACATCAAAATAAATGCGATTGTCACACAGTGGCGATGGCCATTCATCCCCTGCCTGTTGGAATTTCTGTGTGCACTGCTGTGTTGCCGGCATTTGAATGAAATCACACTGTTTCCTCATATTGTTCAAAAATGTTTAAAGGAACAGTGTTTATTAAACGTTTGTTTGGATAGCTTTCATAATGTTTTTATGTGCTGCACACTGACTGTCCGTCAGCTGTGTTCAACAAGTTTGTATTTGTACAGTTCAAATAAATAAATGAATATATATATATATATGTTACTTTATATTAGGTGGCCTTAACTACTATGTACTTACATCAAAATATTATGTAAATTATGTTTATATTGTATTGCAAAACACTTTGAGGTGGGATACGGTCTTTAAGGTTAGGGACAGGTTTGGTGGAATGGGTAGGTTTAAGGTTGGGTTCATGTGTAAGAGATGGGTCAACAGTGTAATTATAAATAGAAATAGATAAATTAATTACAGTTATTTTTACAAATATAAGTACACTGTATAAACATGTATGTACACGATAAGTTCATGGTACCAAATTACTAATTCAAATGTTAGTACAACATAAGGCCACATAATATAGTGTTACCAAAATAATAATATTCTTTTTTATAATTGTGCATAGTCTTGTTAAGGAATAGTTATTTTAAACTAGCATATTTTAACCTTTTCTAATTTGCAACAATATTACAGACATTCGCCTGCACTTATTAATAGCAATCTCACGCGTGAAATGTCCGTCTGTTCCGCACATATTTCATTTATAGATTTTTTTCATTTATATATATGTTTTTTATCAAATAAAAACAAAAAGTACCAATAAGAGTACCGTTAAAGTCCGGATAAGTGGTATCGATAAAAGCGGTAATACTGTAAAAACCTTAATGATACCCATCCCTAATCACTTGCTCACCAGTGGATCCTCTGCAGTGAATGGGTGCCGTCAGAACGAGAGTCTAAACAGCTGATAAAAACACCACAATAACATCAGTTAACAGTGAAAGGATACATGTTTGTAGAAACAGTCACATCGTAAAGGCTTGTTTAACTTCAAAACATGTATGTCAGTATGTCATCTAAAATAACACTTCCTTTAGTGAAAATGCTTTTTTTTCTAAATCAGGAGATAACTATACACAGATAATATACTGTTTACAAGTGAAAACAGTTAAACAAATATGGAGGTGGACAAATGTGAAAGGATGGACTTCTTCACGGAAGGAAGCATTATTATGGATTATGGAATGGTATTTTGGCCAGAAGCGACAGTTTAATTTTCTTTTCTTACAAACACACAGCTTTTCACTTTTCACAAGATGTTAAATGATGGACTGGAGTTATGCGGATTACTTGTGGATTATTATGAGGATTTTATAAGCTGTATGAATAACAACAGCTTCATTCTGACGGCACCCATCCACTGCAGAGCATCCATTTGTAATCGAATATAATGCTACATTTCTCCTAATCAGTTTATTAATCTACATCTTGAATAGCCTGAGGGTGAGTAAATTTATATTTGCAGGCCTATGTGATTATTTTTGCTAACATTTATAGTTATAATAATATTAATGTGCTATTTAATTATTTCTTGAAATATTATTACTAATCAATTATATGTTCCTTCATTCCCTAATGAAGCTA
>JAUMHR010000072.1:14056336-14066698 GCA_032361145.1 Enteromius fasciolatus | reverse complement strand
TTCAGCAGCTCCGGTCACGTGAACAAAAGCACTAATCTCACTGGTCGGCCAGTTTTTAACGCGGCGCGTCAAAAAAACGAGTCTGAGGCGTTTTTTAAAAAATTACGCTTTTACGCCTGGCGTTTTTCGCGTCGGTGTGTACACTCACATTCGCGCGCTTTGTTTAGTCACGGCGCGTTAAACGTCTGCGATATTCGCGCGCGATATTCGTCCCGGTGTGAACAGGCCTTTAGTCTTTAGTATTAGTGTTTACACTTTCACATACCATTTAAACGTTTGGGGTCTATAAGACTAGAAAATTTTTCTAATTCAGAAATGCTGTTCTGTTAAACCTTTTTAAGAATCCTGAAAAAATGTAGCATGGTTTAAACAAAAATATTAAGCATCATAACTGTTTTCAGCATTGATAATAATAAGATAAAAAAAGATTTGAAAAGATAAAAAAAAATTGAATATATTAAAAATATTACCCCCTCACCAAACTTTTAAATGGTAGTGTGCTATGTGTCTGTAAATATATATCTATAAATGTATTTATAACACAGCTCATATATTTGTACATTTTTATGATAATTGTCATATTGAGTTTCCTAATGTTTTCCAATCTTGTTTTTTGTCTTTCAGAGGGCACTGGTCGACTCTTCTTCGAGTTTTACCGGCTGTTACATGAGGCCCGACCTAAAGAGGGGGATAACAGGCCGTTCTTCTGGCTGTTTGAGAATGTGGTGGCCATGGGCGTCAGTGACAAAAGGGACATCTCTCGCTTTTTAGAGGTGTCTGTGCTGAGTTTGTCTTGTACTGTCTTTAATATAAACCAGTAGATTTTGCTGCCATCTAGTGGTAAAATTACCTACTGTGTATAAAACCAATACAGGTGCATCACAATAAAGTAGAATGTTGTGGAAAAGTGAATTTATTTCAGTAATTCAACATCATTTGTGAAACGTGTATTAAATAAATTCAATGCACACAGACTGAAGTAGTTCAAGCCTTTGGTTCTTTTAATTGTGAGGATTTGGTCTCAAATTTAACAAAACCCCACCAATTCACTCATCATTTATCTCAACAAATTAGAATATGGTGCCATATGGTGGACTGAGGTTGGGGTCAAGTCATCAAGAGCCACCACCACCAGACGTGTCGAGGAATTTGGCTACAGTTGTCATATTCCTCTTGTTAATCCACTCCTGGACCACAGACAATGTCAGAGGCGTCTTACCTGGGCTAAGGAGAAGAAGAACTGGACTGCTGGCCAGTGGTCCAAAGTTCTCTTTTCAGATGAGAGCAAGTTTTGTATTTCATTTGGAAACCTAGAGTTTGGAGGAAGGATGGAGAAGCTCATAGCCCAAGTTGCATGAAGTCCAGCGTTAAGTTTCCACAATCTGAGAGATGATTTGGGGTGCAATGTCATCTGCTGGTGTGGCTGCTAACCCTAACCTAACCCTAAATGATCAATTCAAAGAACCAAGAACTACTTCAGTCTGTGTGCACTGATTTATTTAATACACGAGTTTCACAATTTGAGTTGAATTACTGAAATAAATGAATGACAGTCTAATTTATTGAGATGCACCTGTATATGCTTGCTAGAGTCAATTTTACAAAGGTTTAGGATATACTTTATTAGGGGCCAAGCACCAAAGGTGCGAAGGCACTATTGAAATCGTTTGCGTTATTATTATTATTCATTTTCTTCTTCGTTTTCCACCGCAAGTCTATGGCAGCCCATAGGTGTATATCTTGTATAATTTTGAACACTGATAGAGGACAGTCCTAACATTAACTACAGTATTGCAAGTTTGGAGTCTCTAACTCAAACTCTCTAGTGCCATCACTTGTCCAAACTTTCAAAAAGTTTATGCTAATAACTTTTGAACCGTAAGCCACAAAAGGAAAATTATGCCGAGTCAAATGGACACCAAGATTCAAAAATCGTAAGGTTTTGTTTTTTCGCTATTCTCAATTGTTCGTAAAACCTACTTTTTCAAACTCGCTCTAGGCCGTTGCACCGATTATCGTGAAAATTCACCCAGAACATCTTCAGGCCATGCTGGCAAAAAGTTGATAAAAGTTCAAGTCGAGTCATCCACCGTTCTCAAGTAACATGTGAAAGAATTCTACAAACGGCACGCAAAAATCAATATGAGGCTATATTTACATAAAACTTTGGCATATTTACACCAAACTTGGTGTGTGTTATAACAAGCATTACCTGAGGCTACCTGCAGTGTTACGGCTCAGTGCCCCCTGGTGGTCAGGAAATGGCTATTTTTGCTTATAACTTCTGAAAAGTTTGTCCAAAAATCAAAAAACTGGTCTCTTTACATTCCATGTCAGCCATTTTGGGGCCAGCGCCACCTTGAGGTCAAAAGTCATAATCAAGTTTTGAAAAATGCTAATAACTTTTGCATACATTAGCCTATTGTAATAAAACTGATTTTAATAAGTTCCTTGGACAACACCGATACCAATTTTGGCTGAACTTCCTGTCCGCCATTTTGATTCATGTTGAAAACCAACTTTTTTGAACTCCTCCTAGAAAGTTAATCCGATTTGCACCAAATTCGACTCAAATCATGTTCAGACCGAGCTGGCAAAAAGTTATGAATTGTGTGTCAATACACAAAAAAGTTTTTGTTTTCCTTATTAATAAATATGCTGTACAGATGCCAAACTGCATCTGAAGCTGTATCTCTGCAAAGGTTGGAGATTTTTACACCAAACTTTGTATGTGCCATTGTCAGCTCACACTGACCACGCCACACCATTTTGGTTACAGCACCACCTTGGTCAAGAGTAATAAACCATTCGTTAAACATGAATTTGAAATTTTCAAAAATGCTAATAACTATTGTTAGCATTAGCTTATTGCTGGATTCCCTGGATCATGCTGAGAACATCAATACCTATTTTGCCATAATTGACTCAACTTCACCTGTTCGCCATTTTTATTAACGTTGAAAACCTACTTTTTCTAACTCCTAGACCGTTAGTCCAGCTTGCACCAAATTTGACTCTGATCATCTTCAGACCATGGTGGCAAAAAGTTATGGATTTCGTGTCAATAGACAAACATTTTTTCATACACCACCACTACAAATGTTACGCATAGTGCCAAAAGGGCTCTGAAGCTTTATCTGTGCAAAGCTTTGATATAATGACAACAAATTTCGTGTGTGCCATTGTCACCTCAGACAGAACACACTAATATGATTTCATTACAGCGCCACCTGTTGGTCAAAAGTTATAAGCCTTTCAATCATACTACTAGAAGCTGTATTTGATATTTTTAGCCGTTTCAATTACAATGATCCTAAAATAGTTTTATTACTCTTTGTTTTTTTTGGTCTGATGCTCAGTGCCATGTTTAGCTCCTGATTTTCCCGCTGGAGTGCTTGGCCCTTTAATTGCTTCTTGCAGCTATATTTATCTGTTATTTTAGTGCTGTCAAACGATTAATTGCTATTAATCACATCCAAAATAAACATTTTTGTGTACATAATATGTTTGTGTACTGTATATATTATGTATATGTAAATACACAAATGCATGTATATATTAAAAATATATCGATATTTGTAAATATTCAATCAATTTATATAGATATAAATATATACATGTAAATGTTTTAAAATATATACTGTATAAATCTGTATTAATATATATACAAATTAAATATATACAGCACACATACATATATTATGTTAACAAAACAGCACTACTTTATTTATTTTGACATTTATTTATTTATGTATCATAGTGCAACCCAGTGATGATCGATGCCAAGGAGGTGTCTGCTGCCCACAGAGCTCGCTACTTTTGGGGTAACCTGCCTGGCATGAACAGGTTAGATGGACACGGACTCTTGATTCATTTTATTATTTAATTGCTTACTTTATCATTTTACCTCTATTTCTTTTTCCTCTCAGACCGTTGAGCGCCATGTGCACTGATAAACTGGACCTGCAAGAATGTTTGGAGCATGGCAGGACAGCTAAGGTATTTCTTAGAGGCCAACCCTCGATTTCTGGATAAAGCAGTTTAAATCAGTTTCGCATTTTTTACAGTTTGATAAAGTGCGGACCATCACCACTCGATCAAATTCCATAAAACAGGGCAAAGACCAGCACTTCCCTGTCTTCATGAATGACAAAGAGGACATCCTGTGGTGCACTGAGATGGAGAGGTATGACAAAATGCTTTTACAAAGTTCTAAGCTGTAAGTCCAGATGTAAATGTGAAAGGTCACACTGACATTTGTTCAACAGAGAGATCCCGAGGGACTGCTTCAGTGAACAGTGAGTTTTATCTTATATTGATTGAATCATCAGTCATCTACTGACTCACTGAAACCATATCCTTCTCAGGAGAACAGAATATGACTATATCAATACAGTGAGACATGCCGTATGTAATCCATTTATATACATTGATATAAACATTGATATAGACCATGAAATGAATTGACAAACACAATTTTCTTCCTGTTTTGGTATATTTTAACCTGACTTGATTTACACCTTCTAGTAAAATCCTTTTTGGAGATTCAAACACTCAAGTTGTCAGTTAAGACAGAAAAAAGTTAATGAAAATTAAAATAATTACATTAATATACATACACTAATTCAAATATTAATAAAGAAATATATAATATCTCAGTGATACTAAATAACAACAGTGTTTATATACAAACTTTTGCAGATTTTCTAACAGACAGATTTTTCGGTAACACTTTGTAATAACTGCACACTATGAATCATTAGTTAAGCATTAATAAAGAGTCAGTTTATCCGTTATAAAGCATTGCTACAACATTAATAGGCATTAGTAAGCAGTTTATAAATATAGATGTTTTGTTCTTATGCATATCTATAATGTTTAATAATTGTATATTCATACTTTATTAATAATTAATTTATCATTTGTAGATAATTACGTTATTTACAAACCAGTTATTTAGCAGTTGATAAGATCATTTAGAAAGTCTAAGTAAAGGATTTTAAACCATTTAAATGTACATTTGTCAGTCTTATATTATTTAGACACATGATAACAGTTGTTCAGTGTGTTAAAAAATGCTGGAATAACAAATGTTCCTACTGCAATTTATCATTAAGTCAGGTAGTTATAAAGCATTTAGTAGTTGCCACCCATCTGTTTTTGTGAGGTCATCTAAAGTGAGGACTATTTATACCTTGTAAAGTATTTATCTTCATCAAAGAAAAATATTTTATTTTACAATTTGCATTACATTTTTTGAGTTCTGTAACCCTCTGTGTTCGGAAGATAACTGAGCCTTTAAATCTCCTTTGTAATAGATATGCTTACAAATGTATAACTGTATTTATGAACTGCTTACTAATGATTATTAACATTGCGTAAATGCTTTATAAAGGATGAACTGACTATTTACTAATGCTTACCTAATGATTCATAGTGTGCAGTTATTATATAGTGTGGCCACACAACCAGTGACATTTAAAACCCTTGCTGTAGTACAGCACATGATTGACAGATTGTATGAGTATGGACATCAGTACAAGTATACTACACATTCAATGTAGTCACGTGTCTGACATTCAAGTGGGGTTTAAATGACTGAAACACAAAATGTTTTGTACCCCATCTACACCAGCATTTAGTGCTGAGCACTTGTGATCTCCCACTTGACATTATTATTCAAAGGGGCTTTTTGTTGGACAAATAGTAGCTCAAGGTGAGTCGTTAATATTTCATTTATTGCTGGGATGGCAACTCTGAAATCATTATGCTCAAAGCCATTACTTATATTGTATTATCACATACAATTTTTTTTTCTTTTGTGTATGTGTGTGTGTGTGTGTGTGTAAAGGCCGGAATGAATATCGTGTGCGAATATCGCCAACGTTTAACACCTCGTGAATAAACAAAAGGTGCCAATGTGAGTGTGCACATGGAAACATAAAACACGAAGCGTCAAAGCATTAAAAAAAAACACCTCTGTCTCATTTTGTTTTTTTTGGTTTGACGCGCCATGTTAAAAACTGGCCGACCAATGAGATTGCCACTTTTGTTCACATGCCTGGAGCTGCTGAAGCTACAGTTAACAGCTTGGTGGCACTCAAGCACAAACCGGTCTTGCCAAGCACACAAAGTAAGTAGAAGAAGATGCACCGAGGCCAGATAAATGTAAAGCTGCGTCCGAAATCGCTTACTTCCCTACTATATAGCACGCGAAAAACAGCATGAGATGCGAGTAGTATGTCCGAATTCATAGCATTCGAAATTCAGTAGGCGAGAAGTACCCGGATGACCTACTACTTCCGGCCGAATTCTATAGTAGGCATACCATGGACACTTCTATCCCATGAGGCTGCGGGAGAGGAGGCGTCATATTCGAAAAAATGGCGGAAAGTGGAGACGCGGCTCATTTTAAGTGTACGTACCTCAGGAAAAAAACGTTGTTTATTGTGATTGAATTACACTTGTTTAACACAATCTAAATAAACGGATGACTTATAGAAAGTTTAAATTATCGCTCTGTTGTGACGACGTATGACACGTGACAACATCAATATGGCGGATGTAGTATGTCCGAAATCCATTCATACTACCCCCATTCATACTATATAGTACCTACTGTTTTAACGGTTGGGTAGTGCGTTCGGTTTGAAATGTAGTACCTACTTAAGCAGTATGCGATTTCGGACACAGCAATTGGTTTCTTCATCCCCGGAGCGCGTTTTCTGGCTTCTGGTGACAAGCGAGTGTCAGAAGCATAAAAAGTTGCGCAGCGCCACCTTGTGTACTGGAGTATTTCTGTTTTTAATTAAGCACCGGTGGCTCATTGTCAGTGAAATTTACTTGGGTATGAACAGCGAATAACGTTGATGATATTGACACATGTGATCTTCGTCCCGATGTGGCCTTAAACTGTGGGTTTTTTTTTTTTAGAAATAAAAGATTTAACATCTTATTTTATAAATGAAAGTAAACATATATTTACCATCATATTTGATCATTTAATGTGTCCTTTATGATATCTGTAAAATAAAAATAGCAATAAACGGTTCTAGATTATCTATTCACATCATGAAAGTGTTGCACTTGTGAATACATTTGAACTAACTTTCTGCCCTTCTCACCTCTTATCAGGGTGTTTGGCTTCCCTGTCCATTACACAGACGTGTCAAACATGAGTCGTCTGGCCAGGCAGAGGCTGCTGGGAAGGTCGTGGAGCGTCCCGGTAATCCGTCACTTGTTTGCACCACTCAAAGAGTACTTCGCCTGCATCTGAACTCAAATCCAGTACAGATGAGAGAAATCGAAACCGATGTAATACCAAGAGCTTTGAAAACAAGCTCTCATATGTTATTTGCAAGTTTGACATCAGAAAAAAAAAAGGTATTTCATGTTATGTTTTGGTTTTTTTCTTCTGGTTTGGAATAATTGACTCTTTTTTTAATTCTATTTAATTTTTTTTATTATTCATATTACTTTTTAGCAGTGTTATCCAGTATTTGATTTATCTGTGCAAGCTATACTTGAGACATGGCCTCCTTTTAAGGCACTGAGAGACAAGGCAGAAACGAGACGGAAAACGCATTTTAGTTCGCCTAAACGTTTCGAGTTTTTATTAATCGATCGATCTAATTCTCACGGTGCGCGTCTTTCCTCTCCTCCAGCGTCTGAGCCTTGGTAAGAGCGGGTGGGGGATATGTTTTCTCTTAGTGCCAGGGGAGCTCTGTCTTAACCAATCCAAAACACCAGATCACAAATACCTCTTTGTTTACAGTTTCTATACACAACTGAAGGTAATAAAGGTACTACTGTAATAGGTGACAATATGGTGCTTCAAGGTGGTGAAAAACATTGCAACTCATGTGGTGCTACTACTCGAAACAAGATCACGGGGTCACGTTTTGTACTGTACCGTCGCCAGGTAAAACGAATGACTGAAACCTTAACAAACAAACAAACAAAAAAAAAAACGACAGGTCAAGCCAGGTCTGCCACATCTCATTTTATATCTTTTACAGCCTTTTTGTACAATATTCTCTGGTGCTCTTTTCAGAAGAAGAAAAAACACGCCTCAGCCTTTCAGTCTTTGAGGTCTGCTTCCTTCAGTATGTCTGCAATCCGAACGCATGAAACCAGCCACATGGGCGGTGATGTTTTTGTCATCCATACCTTGAAAACAAGGTCTGTGGTGAGCTACTTTTTTTCTAGTGTCACACAGGCCAGAATCATTACTGTACAACTTTTAGCGTGCGTGGCGGCCGCAGGAAGCATGGCGTTGGTGGGTCGTTCGTATTTCGGCCAGGTGAATCAGCCTTCAACTGCGGCGCCTGCCAGCTATTCTCAGTCAGGTGCAAATCTTTAAAGGTGCGGCTTCACAATGTTCTTCTACCTTTTAATAGCAATTTTTTGTGCTGTGTTACCAACAATATCGAGCACTTTTGTATATGTATACTTCTTTATTTCTTTGATTTATTTTTTTTTAATCTTCTTGATTCTTGTGAAATGTTTTTTTTTTCCGTTCTGTTTAATGATGTGAAACTCTTGCCGTTATATAAGGTAATGCTTTGTTGTGTACAGTAGGGCTGTGCCAATAGATGTGAACGAATGAGCTATAGGATAGAAACAATCCGTCTGTCGTGCCGGTGGTGACGGGGGCCGATTTTTGAATAGCACCCCTCTCATGTTTCCATGTGCTACGGAGTCGCTTTATCATAACTCGCTGCGTCGAGATACAGTATAGTGTCTGCTATATAATCCAAAAGTGAGTGTGTTTGTTAAGTATCCCTGTAGGAAAAGTGGGGTGAACTACGTCTGGTCCCTAGCGTAGATCTCAAAACATTATTATGTTTGCCAATGGTGGATGTTGACCATGTCAATGATTTAGTTATCATGCAAGCTATATAGGCTAAATTTGTGAATCTGTTTAGAAACGGGCTCTAACGAAATACTCGTTAAGCCTTTTTTTAATTTAAGGCATTGCACTGCTTACATACCTTAACATTTGTCACGTTCAGCGAAGTTGCTTTTTATGATTTTCCCAATTTTACCGACGCCCAGATTTGTTTCTTTTTGTACATTTTGTACATAGAAATTGTCTGTTGCTTTTTTTTTAATGACCTATGAGATGTACAAATATAATTCTTTGCTAATATATATCATAGAATCAAAACAGCACTCAAATCGCAAGAGGGGGGTAATTGACAAAATGGCAACAAGCTAATTGACATAAGCTATAAAGCAGCAGGGTGTCTTTTGTAATTCATATTTATATGTGTCGAACGGAGGATCAAACTGAAGAGTGAGTTCGCCAAGTGATTTTAACAGTCCCATCTTTACTGCACAGCCCTACATACAAAAGTGTGTTTCGATTTGCTTTTTAATTCTTGTTTTAAGTACTAAGAGAGGGATTGTAGGTGTTTCCTAAGGTGCTAAACATTTTATCTAATTGAGAAAAATATATTATTTGGAAATAAAGAAACTTGTCTTGATAATGACTTTTTTTTTATTGTTTCTTGTAGTATTGGAGAAGCACTATTATTTTACTCTCTCATATAAAGATATTAACAAAGGCATTTTAACTTTGTACTTGAAAAAAATAATGATAAATGATGAAAGATTCTTATATTGTTTTAGAATAGACTTTGCTGTAGTTGGTGCTTATCTGTGGGAAATCATGTACTCAAAATGGGAAATTAAAAAAAAAAAAAAAAATGTAATAAATTTTGCTGTTAACATGTACTTGCTTAATATCCAGGCAGAATTGCTTCTAAGTCCTACATTCCATGCCATATATCCAGCCCTCCATCTTCTTTTGTCAATCTTTTTTTTTTTCTTTTCTGTTTTGTTGCATTTCATTTGCTTTATTTGGGTATATATATAAATATTTGGCTGTAACAGCCCCTTGTTTGCTCTCCTAACAGGTTCTCTGTATATCTCAGTGACACTGTTGATATTTGTGACCTCTGTTGTGACATATAAACCTTTTTCAAGCCTTCTCTTCTTTTGCAATCAGCTCATACAGCAAATGTAGCAATCATTGGTCACCTCTCCCCCTTTCTTTCGTTATGTGCCCAGAACGAAGAAAAAAGGCTCTTTATGTACTTGTGCTGGAGAACACTTGAATAAATGTATTGTTTTTTTGTGAAACAGTTGTGTTTTCTTTGCAAGTATTTATCATAAAATAATATTTGATTATTAAGTAAATTATTTGTTATTAGTTAAATATCCTTTAACTTCTAGAAATGTATCATTTTCATCAGTATAATATTCTGGAATGGATGGTGTGTGTGTGTGTGTGTATATATATATATATATATTTATAATGTGTGTGTGTGTGTGTAAATGTTAGTATTGGTATATTGA
>JAUMHR010000072.1:14007024-14018080 GCA_032361145.1 Enteromius fasciolatus | reverse complement strand
TGTATATATGTATGTATGTGTGTGTGTGTGTGTGTGTATATATATATATGTGTATATGTATATGTATATGTGTATATGTATATGTATGTATATATATATATATATATATATATTTTTTTTTCTCTTTTCCCAAGAAGAAAATGTAACAAGTGCTCTGTGGTTCTCAACCCTTTTGACTTTAAAGCCTCCCCTTTTCAAAGTCAATATTAAAAGACCCCCAATATATTTTCAGTACCTACTGTAAGCCATAATTACAAAGCTGCTCATTTTCATGTTTACAGAAAAAAAGTAGAAGTTTATTAAAGTAACGAGTTTAAATTGTCATAATAAATCATTTAAATTATGGAATTTTATGTTTCTTTTTTTTTGGATTTCTCAGCATTGTTTCCCAATAGGATATTTTAAAAACTGTATTATATATATATATTTGTTTTTAAAAAAATAATAATTCAAATAGATATATAAGATATATATTCTGATTTCATATTTTGACAACCTTTTTTCTCTTTTTGTATTTTTCTTCTTAAATCTTACATTTTAAAAATCCAAAATGTAAAATGTCTTCTTTACAGTATATCCTGCTTACAGTCTTTGTATATAGTCTTTGAGAAGATTATATACATTACATTATCCAAAGGAGATTAAATGAAATGTTTTAGCTTATTTTAAGACTTGTTTTGTCATAATAATGTTACCCGTGTAGGCTTTGGAGCAGAGCACTACTTTTCTTGCCTTATTTTGTTTATATTAGCAGTTTTCTAACTGAATATTATGTGTCTTTGCCTTCCCTGATCTTTTTAAAATTCAGGATCATAAGGTGATGTTTTACCAGTTGGCCTTTCTAAATGCTTTTCATGCTTTACATTCTTCAGCTTTCTGGGTTTCTGTGCATGAAATTGAACATTAGTATGTGCATGGGTCTGCAAGCTAATATGCATGAGGCTTTCTGCGTGAAACTCTTGTGGGGGTGCTTGTAGTTATGGTTATCAAACAGCGTTTATGGTCAGAGTGGTGTGATCTACTTTGCCATCAGACTGCAGATTATCAGTTTGTCAGTGGTTTAAAGGCGTAGTTTGCTCAAAAATAAAATCTGTTACCATTTACTCACCTTTGTATCCATTAAACATGAAAAAATACATTTTGGAAAATGTTAATCTTGCCCTTTTCAATGCAACATACAGCTTTCCTCAAACAGAAAATCATTCAAGTTTAGAATGAAAGGTGATTAATTGATGACTATATATGTATATTTGGAATATGGCTGTAATAGAGAGTTAAAAAGGAAGTGCTGACACACTCTGACCCTTAGGTGTGGTTTATTTTATTTCCTCTCTATATCTATATATAGCCCTCCTGTATATAATTCTGGTCTCTGATTGTTGCTGCAGTGCCACTGTGTTTTCTTCTCAGGTTTTTGCGGTACATGTGACGTATGATAGTGTTGTGTGTCTTGATGGTCCATTGTTTCTGTAGCATGGGAAAGTGGGTGCCCTGAAGGACCCTTTGCTGGATGACCTGGGAGACTTCAACAGGATGGTGGTGGCCATGAAGAAAATCGGCCTGGATGACACCGAGAAGCTCAATCTCTTTAGAGTGGTGGCTGGCGTCCTACATCTCGGCAATATCGACTTTGAAGAGACAGGAAGCACCTCTGGTAGCCATTTATATTGCACCTGTAGAAAATATACCTTTATCAAAATGCATCAGAGATTTAAAGGCCTAACCCAGCACAATGTGACAAAGCATAAAGTAGTTTTGTATACTGCATAAAACAACAAAATCATAACCAGTCAGAGCATATTTGATGTTTATTATGCAACCAGTGAGATTTCACTCTATATTGGAATAAAGCAGAACTAGAAACCAAACGGCCGATAAAATATCTTGTGTCGGTTGCAATTATGCTGGTTAGGACAACAAAAGAGATGGGATTTATCGCTTGTGGCTTTGTCATGTCATGCTTGGTTTAGAAATATATGGTCTCTTTCGGGATAAGAGACTTCAAAATACTACCAATTTTGCTATTATACAGAATTCTCACCATCTGTGTTCAGTCAGGGAAGAAATTTTCACTGATGTCTGAAGTGTTATTTTATTATTTTCGAACTCATGCACATGTGCTGATGCTCTCCTCATTAAACTCCTTCACACACACACACACACACCCCACACCCAGCCCGCCTCCAACTCAAAAGACCTCATTAGAGAGCTGCTGTGGGGGTAACAGGGCTCTTTCTAGTGTTGCCAGAAGTGCATCCAGGATTTGTTTTTCTCTTCTGATGAAGGTACAACACCTTTTACCGCTCTGGCCTGCTCTATTTCTCTGCTTCACAATGGAGCTGCTGTTCTGAGATACTTTCAGCTGAGGAACACAGATCCTAATGTTACAGAGGTCTTACAGGAGACCTAAAGACTATTATGTGTGACCATATATTTTTGAAAGCAGCTAGGAGATTGAAGGAGTGTGCTTTTGAAATAAAATATAAGTATTTAAAAAAAAAACTGAAATCCATGTTATGAGACAAAATTGAAGAAACATGCAGCTAAAAAATAATAATAATAATAAAAAAAATTTGAAAAAATCTGTCATATAGAGAACTTTTGTGGACTGTTATGTCTGTGAAAATCATTTTTTTTTGAAAATATCAGGTAGTTTGACCTTTTTAAAAGCATGTAATTTTTAAAAATGTAATATAAAAAAAAATATATAAATAATGAATCATTTGTACTGCATGACATATTTTCATCAGTGCATTGAAAACTTTTGAAAGCGCTGCTGTCTAGATGCAACGTAAGAAACATGATGGGCCTCTTTTTTAAGATGACCATTAAAAATTTGCGTCTGGTCTCAGGTGGCTGCATTCTGAAGAACCAGACCAGTCAGACACTGGAATACTGCGCCGAGCTCCTGGGCCTGGACGAGGATGACCTGAGAGTCAGCCTCACCACCAGGGTCATGCTCACCACTGCAGGGGGCGCCAAAGGCACAGTCATCAAGTGAGTGACCCCACATGTTTACCTTAACATCTGCTTAGCCGCTGACCCTCCACTTCTGTTTTATTCCTCCATTTGCATCCAAACGATGATCAAAAATCATCACAGATCCCTGCTTGGTATTTTTCACGCTCTCCTCACATCTCAATCTTCCCCGCCATGCGAAACGTCTTCTAGTATTACATTTCATCATTGCACCCCATTTGCATAACTGTTAAATGAATCCTCCGGTCGCTCGCTCACAGTCAAGAGGAGAGCTGAAAATAGCTAATCGCAGCTTTTCCATTAGAGATATGGTCAGTATAATCAAATGTGGCATAGACTAAATTGACCGAGGGGCCGTAATGGTCTAGTTGCCATCCAAAGTCTTCTGCATTTAAACAGACGTATTTCTTTTTATTGATTACGTAACAGAGAAGGCCCGAGGTATCAAGCGGCTTTTTCCAGACCGCTCCGCTTCTGGTTAAAGATAAGACTCGGGTTTGCAATTTTGTGAAACAAAAGCCCAGTTCTTCTCAGCTTTCGCCATGCAATTACTGCACACGCCAGTTGTCGAAGGAGAGAGCAATTGGAAAAACTCGATTGAATCGTATGCTTCGTTCTTCGTCGCCCAGGTGGGGTTTTATATTCTTTGCCGTCTGAATGATAGGCCAGCGCTCTGTGGATTAATATTTAACCGAGCACAGATGCTGGACTGGGAGTGTTTGCACTGCATGAATAATGGATGTTTGTCTGAGGGAGTGGCCTGGGGTCTTTAAGGTGTGATGAGAATCAAAGTCGCGAGAGGTTTCATTTGACTGCCAACAGATGCACAACCACGTACATATGCAATATGCATTATATGGAAAATTATGGAGACTGTATTCCAACAAGGCTGCACTGACCCTTGCATTTCACATTGCTAGACATCGGAGAGGGCGGCAGCTTGTGCCTGACAGAGCTTCATTTCAGAGGCATAGTGTGATTTTAAAAAATCTGTTAGAGGCAACAAAGCGGGTGACATTGAGAAGGAAGAGCGCAGCAGCCTCTCGACACACGTGCTTCAGAGGGAGTACACTAATGGCATAAAAGCAAGTTAATGAAAAGCAATCTCGCAGGCTCGAGATCGTAGAGATTATTGTGAGCCAGGTCCAGCTTTTATTAACTGTGCAGGCAATAAGAGTCACACAGCAGGTATTCCCGCAGCGGGACGGCGCCGTCGAGAGAGCAAGAAGGTTTTATCATCCAGTTCTGGAGTTTCAGTTCACCGGGTTTCCGTACGCCTCCTGAGGATAGCGGTGGAGCCGTTGTGTCTTGCGATTATGAGCTGCTTTGCTTTAACAGGCGTGTGTTATAGAGATTTATTGTGTTTTCATGTAATACTGCCAGCCTGCTGCATTTCAAGCCCTTTATGCTTCACTGAGATTTCAAGTGCTGTTTGTTTTGCGTGTATATACATTTATCAGTGTTTCCATTGCAGAGTAAGTATGAATGGAACCTTTTCCCAGTGCTGTTTTTTAGATTAATTATGTAATTAATCTGCATGAGGACCATTTAGTCGGTTTTTTATACACCTGATGAACAACAAAGCAACAAAGGAGGATGTTGGAATGAAAGTTTTTGCTTTGAAAGTATTCTAGGCCTTTTAGGACCAGTTATTTGCATTATGTGAACAAATGTGTCCCTGAACCACAAAATTTATTCGGTTTTTAAATGATATATAAATCTCAATTTCACAAAACTGATCCTTATGACTTATCCTTATGATTTATATATCATCTGAAAACTGAATAAATATGCTTTCCATTGATGTATGGATGTTCTGATAGGGCAATATTTTAAAATCTGTAATCTGAGGGTGCAAAAACAAAATATTGAGAAAATCAACTTTAAAGTTGTCCAGATGAAGTTCTAAGCAATAAATATTACTAATTAAAAATTAACTTTTGATATACACTGCTCAAAAGAATGAAGGGAACACTGAAATAACACATCCTAGATATGAATGAATGAAATTGTTCTTTACATAGTTGAATGCGCTGACAACAAACTCACACAAAAATTATCAATGAAAATAAAATGTATTAACCCATGGAGGTCTGGATTTGGAGTCACACTCCAAAAGTGGAAAAACACACTACAGGCTGATCCAACTTTGATGTAATGTCCTTTTAAAGCAAGTCAAAATGAGGCTCAGGAGTGTGTGTGGCCTCCACGTGGTCCTGATGAGGTGGAGGATGGTCTACTGATTGATCTCCTCCCAGACCTGGACTAAAGCATCCATCAACTCCTGGACAGTCTGTGGTGCACCGTGGCATTGGTGGATGGGCCGAGACATGATGTCCCAGATGTGCTCAGTTGAATTCAGGTCTGGGGAACGGGCGGGCCTGTCCATAGCATCAATGCTTTCGTCTTGCAGGAACTGCTGACACACTCCAGCCACATGAGGTCTAGCATTGCCTTGCATTAGGAGGAACTCAAGGCCAACCGCACATCTGAGGATCTCATCTCTGTACCTAATGGCAGTCAGGCTACATCTGGTGAGCACATGGAGGGTTGTGCAGCCCTCCAAAGAAATTCCACCCCACACCATTACTGACCCACTGCCAAACTGGTCATGCTGGAGGATGTTGCAGACAGCAGAATGTTCTCCTCGGAGACGAGCAGATTGTGTCACGTGCTCAGTGTGAACCTGCTTTCATCTGTGAATCTGCAAATGCCAAACGTCCTGCACAGTTTTGGGCTGTAAACACAACCCCCACCTGTGGATGTTGGGCCCTCATACCACCCTCATGGAGTCACAGAGACACAGCAAACCTTCTTGCCACAGCTCGCATTGATGTGCCATCCTGGATGGGCTGCACTACCTGAGCCACTTGTGTGGGTTGTAGTATTCGTCTCATGCTGCCACTAGAGTGAAAGCACCGCCAACTTTCAAAAGTGACCAAAACATCAGCCAGAAAGCACAGGAACTGAGAAGTGTCTCGTCTGTGGTCACCACCTGCAGAACCTCTCCTCTATTAGGGGTGTCTTACTAATTGCCTAATTTCCACCTGTTGTCTATTCCATTCGCACAACAGCATGTGAAATTGATTGTCAATCAGTGTTGCTTCCTAAGTGGGCCGTTTGATTTCACAGAAGTGTGATTGACTTGGAGTTACATTGTTTTGTTTAAGTGTTCCCTTTATTTTTTTGAGCAGTGTATATACGGTAGGAAAATTACAAAATATCTTAATGGAGCATAATTGTTGCTTAAAAGGATAGTTCACCCAAAAACGAAAATTCTCTCATTAATTACTCACCCTCATGTCATTCCAAACCCATAAAACCTTCGTTCATCTTCAGAACACAAATTAAGATACTTTTGTTGATGTAAACAAGGCTGATTACGTCAAATACATTAAAACGTCCTTATACACGGTGCGTTAAAATGGCAGAAGATGTAAGTCACAGGAGAAGAGTAAATTGTTATGTCTGTTTTATTTGCGAAGAAAAGTATTCTCCTAGCATTGCAAAGTGAGGTTGATCCACTGATGTCACATGGACTTTTTTACCTGTGTTTTTGCTACATTTCTGGATCTGGGAGCAATTCAGTTGTATTGCTGTCTATAGAGGAACAGATGGCTCTCTGAAATCATATCTTAACAGCCATAATTATATTCGCTTGTCCTCTGTATAACTGTAGAAACACACTATTGTCAGGTCAAATACAGTCAGAGAAGATTTTTCAGCAGCCTTGAGCGTTTGCATTCATAATGTAATTGAAAGGAAAATAAATTAAATTTTGACTCAAAATTATTTCTCATTGGCGTTCTGCTTTCCCCTAAAGTGTTTTTTTTTTTTTACACATTTTGCTTAGAGTGGTAAAACAGCAACTATCTTAAGAGTGCAAAGTTGGATGGAGTAAAACAGAATAGACATGTATTGATGAGGCAGCATTAGCAGAAGCCCTGGCCCAGATTTTGACTCCTCCTGTCCCACTTTGCTCCTCTCCAGGGTGCCTCTGAAGGTGGAACAGGCCAACAATGCCCGTGATGCTCTCGCCAAAGCCATTTACAGCCGGCTCTTTGATCATGTGGTCAAACGGGTCAACCAGTGCTTCCCCTTTGATACGTCCTCCAACTTCATCGGCGTGCTGGACATCGCTGGCTTCGGTGAGCCCCAGTGATAGCCACAATAGACGGGTCATGTTAGCTTAACCGATTGTCCTCATTTACCAATTCTCAGTGGCTCTTAAAGTCAACCTGATGCAAAGAAGTGAGACAAACTAGTCTAGTTTACTAATACACATGTTTTATTTCTATCGTCAGCTTATCAAATTGAGAGATGTTCTAAATTAATACGGATTTTAGAGTATTTGAATTTACTTATGATTAGACACATACTGTAGTCATGCAAAATCTTGAATATTTCATGTATGTTTTAATGATTATTACTTTTAAATACATTTTTCCCATTGTAACTGACAGCAACAGATGTTTTCTGTCGATAGAGGTCAACTTGGAGTATTCCTTAAACTTTAAAATAAGCACAGTGTGGGATATGACTCACTGAATCTATAGAAGATGAAATGATTCACTAGCTATTAGCTTGTCTTATGCAGAACCGAGGTTGAGGATATGCTTAGGATTAACGTAATTGGCTCTCTGTAATAGTGTACCTATTAAATGCATTTAGACATACACCTAGCGCATGAATCATAAAACGCTTTTTTTTTATATTCCTGTTCAGAGTATTTTGAGCACAACAGCTTCGAGCAGTTCTGCATCAACTATTGTAACGAAAAGCTGCAGCAGTTTTTTAATGAACGCATACTGAAAGAGGTGAGTCATCAGTGTTATTGGGATTTTTAGTATCGATCAATGACTCATAACTGTACCCTTCTTAAAACTGATGCATAAAGCCTTTTCGTCTTTCATTGCAAGCACACAACTGTTCCGATTTAACGATTCCAGTTTAACTTCTTTTGAGGCGTTCTTGTTCCAGCAGATTAAGTTAAGCGTTTTCCCACTTTCAGCAAAAACGATACTCTTATCTTGTGGTGGTTTTTTTTTTTTTTTCTCCCCAGGAGCAAGAACTGTATCAGAAAGAAGGCCTGGGAGTAAATGAAGTTCATTATGTCGATAATCAGGACTGCATAGGTCAGTGTCCCTTTGGCTGTGAATAACAATGACCTTCCTCCATTCCATTCATTACAGAATGCACTATGGCTCATAGACACCAATTTAAATATAACAAAGTCCTCTGCACGTGGAAATGCTAAGGTCTCTAAACCCAATGTGCTACAGCGCAAATGTAATTCCATCTCAAATTATGACCTTCAGAGGTCAAATAACTGTTTCCATACAACAACATCGTTATTTGTATACATCGCCATGTCTGTTACTCTCTGGACACGACATGCCAAAGATGAATATTTCAGTAGAAATCCATGCTGGGTACCTGAGATAACACAGGAATGAGTCCTGGGAGGAACCTCTCTCACACTCGAACTCTCTGGAGAGGGTTTAGGAGATAAGATGAAGAGCTCGCACTGTTTTAGTTTTTTGATTCCGGCTTGAGCAGTGCGGTCTAACCCAAATCACCCCGTCAGAACAGAGAGTCAGTTCAATCTCCGGACACACAGTAAAATCTTCACCCGCTTCACTGAATGCAAAAACCATCACCAGACCGAACTGTGCTGTCTGGAGGTATCAGAACCAATGCCTTTCATCTTTTTTTTTTTGTCAGCCTGTGCTTTAACCCCTAACGACTTATTGAAGATCTTCCTTGTGTGCATTGCAAAAGAAACCGCCTCTTTTTTTTTTTTTTTTTTTTTTTTTTTGCCAAAGCTGTCAAATCTGGCTTGTGTGAGTTTACACAGTGTGCAGGTGGCTTAACATAACATCTCGCCTCTGATGCGGCGCAAAAAGTAGGCACACAACACCTGCATCGCAGATGTCACGTCTTTTCCGGAGGGAAAGACTCGCTTTCCTTTCGCCAGCTCTGCTTTTCCTAATTCTCTCGATAGCGATGCAACACATGTCCTTGTGACTTCCAAATGGACACGCAGGTCCTTTCCCTGCATGTCTCCTCATCAATCACATCACATTTATACACGGGTGTCTGCTCATGCAAATACATGACTGCGCTCGCGTCCGCACCTCTCTCACCTGCACACGTCTCAGATGAATTATGCATATGACGGATGCCTTCGCGCTGATTATCAAGAAGGTCTGCGTGTGCCTTCAGACTTTGCATTCCTCCATTAAACTTGCTGAGTTCTACTTCACTTTGGATAATACCTTCTGCGGGGGGATTGAATATATTAATTTACTATTCAACTCCAATTCATTCGCGTGAAAAGTTTCTGTCGTCAGCCCCAAACTTCTCTCTCTGTGACTTTATTGCTTTGCAGATCTGGTCGAGGCAAAGCTGGTGGGTATCTTGGATATTCTGGATGAGGAGAACCGTCTTCCCCAGCCCAGTGATCAGCACTTTGCAGAGGCGGTTCACAGCAAGCACAAAGATCACTTCCGTCTCACTGTAAGATATGGTTTGGTCCTTTCCAGCAGCCACTACAATATAGCAAAGAAAAGCTTGAACAACCTGCTTGAAGGAGTAGATAATAGTTTATCCTTAGTTCTGGAGCACAGACCAGTTTTTTTACTTTCTGCATTTCATCTGACCTTCAGTGTCATCGATCTAGATATCTTAAAAGGAGCCTAATAAAACACTAGCCTTATATTTAGAGCAAGATGGAATAAGATTCCTCTCCAACTTTCATTTTCCTTCTGAATTTAGATGTCACTAAATCTAATTTCAGCACATTTTTTAATGCTCTTATTCATCTTAAACATCATTTTTTTTTTAAATATATTGTTTCCAATGAATTTTGAGTACAAATTTAATCATTTACTTTAGATTTTCTTTTTTTTAATTTAATATGGTGTTTTAATTTAAAGTGAAAAGTTCGATCTAGTTAGATTTTGATGTACATCCTCATTATTCATCATGACCTAAAGGCTAATTGAAAATATCGCTCTGTATTCATAAAATTCATATTTCTTTTTGTGTGGGATTCATTTGATTTGTCATCATGTAATATTCAAATAAATTGTCAAAACTCATACATTTACTAATCATTTTTATTTATTTCCTGTCAGTACAGTGAAGGACTAAATCAAACATTCTATGTATTTAACATATTATACGCAAAAATCAGTTGACGATTGTGGCAAGTTTACATAAGGGGGTTGTTTTCCTCTAGATAGGGAGTTATCTTACTGCAGTAGTGAGGAAGTATGGCCCCTTTTCATGATTTTTAATTTAGTGTTATAAAAAATAAATTAGCAATTATTTCCATTAATTTCCCTTAATAATATATTTGAAGCATCATTATCCTGTATGCTGATGCATTTGTAAATATTTTACGATTTAGCATTAAATTCACGCTGTTCTTAAGGGAGGCATCTTCCCCCATCTTACTGAATATTGCCACATTGATTATTACAACAAACATGTCTTGGCGCTAAATTACAAATATGCATATGCATTTTGGGATTATATTAGGCTACTGAAATCTGTGAGGATTTATTGTGCTTATTTTTAATGAAAATGCAATGTTGCAGTGCATGATTTCCTTCATGTGAAATGTTATACAGCTGCAAAGATGGATTTTGCTGAAAGTTTAATTCTGTTTGGGCTGGTTTTTCAGGTGCCCAGGAAGTCAAAGCTTACAATCCACCGGAATTTGAGAGATGATGAAGGTTTCATGATAAGGCATTTTGCTGGCGCCGTGTGCTATGAGACTGTAAGGTCCCAATTCACTCAGTTCATTCTGAATCTCTTTTTTGTATGGAAACCGTTTTATTGTTTTAGTTCTGTAATGTGACGATGTTTAACATAAGTTAATTAATTTCTGTCACACTGTAAAAACAATTGGGGCCTTGGGGGAATCCCTTTGGTAAAGTTGTTGGTTTTTTCGTGAGGTTGACTTTGTGTTTATTTCTATGCCCTGTGGGTTTTGTGTGTGTGTGTGTGGTGGATGTGTGTGAGCAGACCCAGTTTGTGGAGAAGAATAATGACGCCCTCCACATGTCTT
>JAUMHR010000072.1:13973656-13987944 GCA_032361145.1 Enteromius fasciolatus | reverse complement strand
TAAAACACATCTGTATTACTCTAGGGATGTTGGAAAATGAGCCTATTTCCAAAAAAAGTGGAGTGTTCCTTTAAGGGTGGGCTAAGCTGTAAGGAATTGGTCAACAGTGTAATTATAAGTGTACAGAGATTAATTACAGATGTAATTACAGGTATTGTAAAATAGATGTACAATGTAATAACATCTTTGTAAACATTAAGTGATTTGTTGAAAATGATTATTTTAAATGTAAGTACGTAGTTAAGGCTACTTAATTTAAAGCAGGACTAACTCATTTGACATTAGTATCACCAGATGTATATTGCAGTCATTGTTTGTTTTTATTTTTCTACCTGAAACTTTATGGAAAAACAAAACCCTCATGCTAAAAGTTGTAGTCATGTAGTACCCAAGTCTAGAATTGTTGTATTTATTGGTGCCATTAGGATAAGAATCAGGCCGGTTATGGTTTTCCATCACCCCACAGACTCCTGGCTGGCCTTTTTAATCTTTAGTAAAGAAGACAATCCCTGCTCTGATTGGCTTAGAGCTCCCTGCACCGTGGGAGTCAAGATTGCAAAAACCCTCACAGAGCTCACGTGCGGCCTCTCCCTCGCTCACCATTAACCATCGTTAACCGCCATTAACCGCCCTCACTGTTGCGGCTCAGTGTTGCCAAGGCTGCATCTAATTTGCTCAGTGAGGTGTTAATTTGGCATGATCCATGCTATTTCCATGTCATTACAAGTTTCAGAGAGAATGTATCTCCACGTAAGCAGAAGGCCAATTAATCATCTGATTGTGCTGTGGCCTAGGGAACGTTTAGCAGCTGGTAACAGGAGCTTAGGAGATCGATCAGAACCTTGGCCTATGGAGAAATATGAAAAACTCAAATTGCACCTCTTCTGTGCAATTTCAGGGGCGCACAGGTGCAGGCCAACAAGGTTGCAGCTGGGGTGAAGAAGTACGACCTGAGCAAGTGGAAGTACGCTGAACTGCGAGACGCCATCAACACCTCCTGTGGTAAGAGCAATCAGCCCCTCGATCCGTTCGCAGAACTTTCTGCTCACCTGAAGCCGTTCATGTCATTTTAGCGATTGGTGCCTGCCGTTTTATGTTTTCTGAGATTGAGGGACTAGCGTGTAATATTTTGCTGATGGAAAACTAGCATGATGGAGATTGCGACAGCGCAAAAATCAGTGACTGATTTTGTAGCTTGCTCTCAAGCCATAATTGATTTATTAGTTTATTATTTATGCTTTATTTTTACTTGCAGATTTGTCTTTTATGACAGGTAAACCTTCAATCACAAAAACTTCAACCCATTTTATGCTTCGCTGACTTTTTGGTCTGTCATTTTTGGTCATAATTTTCAGTGGTCTGTTGACTCAAACAAATAATTCACAAATTAAAATAGTGTCATAATTAACTCACCCTTTTATTAGTTCAAGGCCATATTTCTATTGAGAAACATAAAATCAGATGCTTGGCAGAATGTTCTAGCTGCTCCTTTCCACAAAACAATACAGTGGGCCATAAGGACCCCCATAAAAGTTCTCTATATTTTAATATTTTTGGAAATTAGTTTGATTCTATTCATAAAAACCCTTTGCCATAGCTCTTTGTGGTCATGAATATTCAAAGCTTGAATATGCACATTCACTAAAGAGATCTGAGGATTTGCCTGAGGGCATTACTCAAAGCTACAGCTATCATATAGCTTTAGAAGACTTGAATAATAACCATAGTGAATATAGTGCTAAATCCATATGGACTGCTTTTATGATGCTTTTTAAGAGCGTTATCTATAAATATTCACATTAATTGTATGAAAAACAGCAGCAATGAGAGGGGCGACCAACCTTGCTCTTGGAGGGCCACCATCCTGCAGTGTTTCGCTCCAACGAGCTCAAACACACTTTCCTAGAAGTCTTTAGTAAGTCTGAAGACATTGGTTACTGCGATTGAGGTATGTTTAATAAGGTTGGAGCTAAAGTCTGCAGAGCAATTGCCCTCCAGGAACATTCTGATAAACGTCCTATTTTGTATTCCATTCAAGAATGAAAGCCATACATATGTAGACAATTTAGATCTAGCATAGCGGTAACCATTTAAGCTAGGAAAACTCAGTCTTGCTTTAATTGAAAGTAGACTTTCGAACAGTCGTTCATGTGCCTGAACACTTAAAATGAAAGGTCACGGGGAACTCTGCTTGTTATACATGAAAATGCAGTATTGACTACGTTATCTCTCACCCTTGCAGATATAGAGTTGCTGGCAGCGTGCCGAGAAGAATTTCATCGTCGTCTGAAGGTGTACCACGCCTGGAAATCAAAGAACAAGAAGCGAAATACAGACACAGAGATGAGGGCTCCCAAATCGGTCACTGACTATGGTAAGATATGACCTGCTTCCCCATGAGAATAGCCTGCATACGAATCATCACAAGTCGTGTGTAGCTGATGATTTCATTTGTGACGGCAAAAGGTGATTCAGCATACTATTTATTCTGGAAAGATACTTATCTGAAGTTCTTTTTTATGCGAATGTGTCGCTGGAGTTTCTCAAGGTTGAATGTGCACTTTTTGTTTGTTGTTCCTCCCGGCGCATTTTGTGATTAGCGTTAGCATTGTCATGCACATAATGCAGACAGCTAAAAGCACATCTAAAGGCACTCACTGCCGTTTCAAGGAAATCAAACCTCTCGCCGATTTTCCCACTTGAAAGGCACGTCACAGTGTTTGGTTGCTGGTAGACTTTAGTTCTTTTTAAGTGTTTGCTCGTGCAGAACAAACAGGAGATTTAGAGTTCCGTGACCTGCAGGTCCTCTTCAAACTCTCCGGCTCTCTTGTTGTGAAATCCTCAGATGTGTCTTACCTTCAAACAGCGCAGTGTTTGTATCAGGTGCATGGGGCTTACGCTGCTTCTCATTGAGAGATGAAATCAGGCTTCTGGCTTTGCAAAGTCAATATTGAAGTGCTGAGAACTTCTCTGAGAACTTTCTTGACATTATGCCGCCCTCCGAAGCTGTTTGATCTGTAGGGATGACGGATTTAAAATGCATACTTCCTTTTATGATGTCACTTATGTCTGGGGTAATATATTTTTGTGAGCATGAAATATGAATAGATGGTTTGATGTAAAGATTTTGATTTGAACAAAAGCTACTTTGGTGCTTTAACATTTGGGGAACACACATAAATGGTACATCAAATCATAAAGAGATCTTTAAGCGTCCCTCTTTGAAAGGTTCGTGATTTGGTTTGGGAAGTTCCCAGTTCGTTTTCTTATAATATGCATTTAAATGTTCCTTATTTCTCAACGACTCTCAAACTGTTAGTTTGAGGAATTATCTCTCAAACCCAACCCCCTCCTTTGCATGAGGCTGCTTAGCTCTGATTGGTCCGATGATCCAGTCTGTTTGATGATTGGTCTACTGCGTACAGTGCATGATGGAAATGAAATGTAGTAAAGAGCCAAGCAATAATGGTATATGCTTTAGCAGAACACCGACATGGAGAACTGATCAATCACTGCTGTTTGTAAACCAATGTATTGTTCAATCCTTTACCACGACTCCAAATAATGATACATTCTATATTAATGAACACATTTTTAGACGATAGCGGTCCCACAGCAGAACTATAATGCTAGTTAGCGGAAGACCTACAGCTTCACAACACATTTTGCATGCTCAAAAGCAAATGAAAGAAAAATTAATCATTACAGCTTGTGAGGTTTAAACTGATCTAAAAAACTGGGCACTGGCCCATCTTTCAAGCACAATCGGTTTACAAATATGTTGAACTCGCAGACGGGAACACAGCAATATTTTGGGATTAGACTGCTGTGGTATAATTTAACCATTGATTTTTCACAGCCTCATCCTTTGGAAGTAAAAATAAACCAAATTCAGTTTCAGTGTGGAGCAGCTTCTTCTCATCATTGTTATCCACACGAATGAGCTACTGCGTTTGAGGGGGGGTTCAAGTTTAGTGACCTTAATGAAAATGGGATTCCAATTTTAAACAAATTTCTTTTGAGAGACAATAACTTTATTTATGATGCTCTTTCAGCTATACAACTTAACAACCACATACTACCTTGCACTCAAAGATGTGTGTGTGTGTATAATATATATATATATATATATATATATAGTATATTATTTATTTAGATTAATATGGTCTAGCTATCAGGGATTTCGCTATGGAGGCAAAGGTTAGGATTATAATTTTTTTTGGTAGTATTATATCACATTGTAAATGTTTTTGTTTCTCATGGTATCGACTGTTTGGAAACTCAGACTTAACAAGCGTTTAGGGACACATTAAATAAGAGTTATAGAGACTGCAGTATGAAATGCAACCTGGTCTACACGGGAGAACTTGAAGGGAAAAGCATCTACTTGGAGATGTGGTGCTAAATGGGATACATGCTAAATGGGGTTCATTTGGACAATGTACCAAAGCCTTGTAAACCTATTGGACCGGTTTCACAGACCAGGCTTAGCCTAAACCAGGATTAGGCAATAGTTCAATTAGGACATTTAAGTAATGTTCATTCACATACCTTACAAAAAAGCGTTAGTGGTGTGTATCGTAAGACAAAAGAAAGGCACTGACATGTTTTAAGATCAGTCAGTGCAAGTTTCGTAACTTGAAACAGCTCAGATTTACATTTAGTCTAGGACTAGGCTTAAGACTTGTCTTTAAAACTTGGGGATTATCGACCTTTCATTTTTAGGAACCGTTCAGTTTTTAGGCCATCTGTCCAGTTCATGACCGACTCCCAGACTGGTCCATCCAAGAACCAAAACTTTGTGGTGGGCAAGGGGTAATAAAGACTTGGGGGTGAGCATTTGAGTTGGACCTAGAGGTCTGCACTCTGTATTGCAACTTTTGACTTGCTAAGTGTGGGAGGGAAATGTGTGTGTGTGTGTGTGTGTGGATAAAAGGAAAAAATAAACTATGGCACTGTAGCGGAACAGAATCTTACAGGAGAGGAACTGAAATTTCAAGTAGATCTCTACCTGCTGGTTTTTGTGAGTGGGACAAAATGTGAAAGTCATGGGTGGGATAAATTACAACAAAAGAGACAGAACTCCATATAAAACAGTCCAATGCAGAACTCTAGGTGGACCTTCCAGAACAACCACAAACACTTTAGCAATTCAATTGCAACCCACCCATGGGCCCCAGAGTTAAGGCTGCTGATTGGACAGTTTTGATTGGACAAACACCACTATCAGATTTTTTTTTAGAAAGTTTTGTTACTGTTGTAAATTTCTCTCATATTTGTTCAGCCCAGCAGAACCCCGCTCCACCTGTCCCAGCCCGGCAGCAAGAGATCGCAATGAACCGACAGCAACGGTACTTCCGCATTCCCTTCATACGACCCGCAGACCAGTACAAAGACCCCCAGAACAAGAAAAAAGGCTGGTGGTATGCTCACTTTGATGGGCCCTGGATCGCCAGGCAGATGGAGCTTCATCCAGACAAGCAGCCCATCCTCTTGGTAGCAGGTACCAAAAGCCTCCTTCAGCACTACCTAATGTTTCGATAAGATAAAACAATAATTTTCCCCTACTGTGAACAATGAATTCCTGAGAATAGAAGCAGGATTTGAAAGATAAAGCAGTTGAAACCGTTACTGGAAAACAGTCTTATCTGCGGATGTGAGGTGTGTACTCGGGCATAGCGTGATGTCTTTTATCCTTTGCTGTACCCAGGTAAGGACGACATGGAGATGTGTGAGCTGAGTCTGGAGGAGACCGGGCTCACGCGAAAACGCGGAGCAGAGATCCTCCCGCGGCAGTTTGAGGAGATCTGGGAGCGCTGCGGCGGAATCCAGTACCTGAGGAACGCCATCGAAAGCAAGCAGGCCCGACCCACTTACGCGACCGCCATGCTCCAGAACCTTCTCAAGTGAACATCCACCACTTCACCGTTTCCACTCTCGGTTTACATTATCTATGCACGTGTAGATGGGTACAGTGGGTAGCTAAAACAAAGGGCTGCACAACTCTAGTGGAAGCAGTTGCTGTCTAATTTACTTTTTGTTTGTAGTTTGTTCTTCATTTTGCTGTGAACTTAGAAAGCAGTCTTCGTACAAAATCTCACACTTGCTTGAACCTGTTGCTCAGAGATGCCTTAAGATTTTCAGACCTAATTCATATTTCAAAGGGATTTTATTGAAATATCACACTCATGTAAACCTACTCATGAATCTAAAATCTTTCTAAAAGGACATATGTCATTGAAACTCTTCAGTCGCATTACTTGTAAAGGTGAGGTGTGTTATTCGTTGGGTGTTATAACATGACAGTGCAAGTCGTGCGTTCTCATAAAGACGGTGTTTTAAAATTGGCAATGTTCAGTTGAGCATCCCGACCAGCCCGAGCAACTTTGGCCTAGCCAATGGCATAGTTTTGGGGGGACAGGACTATTTGACAAAAAATTAGTGCGGTCAAATAATTAATTGCAATTATTAGCATCCAAAATAAACGTTTGTTTTCATAATATGTGTGTATATTTATACAATAATTATAATAAAATATTTAATGTATTTACATGTCTATATTTATAGAATTTATATTATTAGATAATTACATTAAATTTACAAATATAACACTTTTCTTAAATGTATACGTGTGTGTGTGTGTTTATATAAACACAATAAATAAATCAGCACACACGCATATTATGTAAACAAAGACGATTATTTGGAATGCAATTAATCGCGATGAATTATTTGACGGCACTACAACAAAAAAAACTTTTATCGCTAGTGGTGCAGAAATGAGACACTTCAAATTTTAAAATAAAATTATCCTACGACTTGAATTGTCATTATTGTGGAGAAACATTTAATATTTAAATAACTACTCAAAGTATCCTTAATCTAATCAGATGATGGTGGTAAAGGCTAACGAGGATCATGCACTGGAATACATTAGGTTGTAATATTTCGTCTCACCTTTGTAAAGAAATGCACCATCTGAAATTGCCTTTACATATATTTAATAATGAATTTTATAGATTTAAACGCAGCTTTAGTTTATAAAAAAGAATAGAAACTGCTGTCACGCATGGTTTCGCCCAGCAATTTTGTACTTAAATCATGGGGATATGCTAAAGGGCATATTCATTTCTGTTCAGTGAACTGATAATGGCACCCTTGTTAATGGTTTGCTGTGAATTCTGTCGGTGTGTGTGTGGTAGATTTCTCATTTTTACATTTATTTATGTACCAAATATTATGTTTAAATGAGCTTGTGCTCTGGAGTGTCTCGTTACGCGCTTCTTTGGCCCTCTCTTATCTCGTTTGGTTGTAATAACTGCCTGAAGAACAGAAGTAATGGAAACAGCGATGACATTCTTAACATTCCGCAAACTTGGCACAGACCAAATTGCTGCATTTGATCCATTTGCTGTCATTATCCAGACTTTGTTTATTCATATGCTAATGGTTTTCTCCATTGAGCCCTTTCCAAATGAAATGGTGTCGTCTTAAACTACCAGTTTATGCATAGGATCATTTGTTTATAATTTGTTTCTTGTCTGTCAGTTTATCTTTGTGTCTGGGTTAAATATACTCTGATTTTCTTATTTTTGCCTGGCCACTGTTGCTCTGATCACTTTGCTAGACCAAAATAAACACATTCCATATTAAATCTGGGTTATGTTGCCTTTGTGGTCATATTATTGTGACCGATTCATCGATGTACTTAAAAATGTAAAAAGACACGACTATAATGATTTACTTTATGTGCAGCTGAAAGACACATTCATGTAGAAACAAAGAAACAATAACCACGTGTCTGTATTTTTGTCTTTTTTTGTTCCCATTAGGAGTTATACATTCATTTTCTTTGTTTGGGAGACTGAGGATAGACTAGAAGAGATGACTAGAATCTATTTTCTATTTAAGATACAACCCAATGTATCAATTTGTATATAAATACCTCATTGTGAGGGAGGAAACAAACCTTTGAGAAGGGTTCAAAACATCCAACATGTTACATGTCTCATAAAAAGTTCGGCAGATACTGTTAAAAATAAGTTCAGGACGGATCTAAATCATAAGTCCTCGTTCCTGGAGGTATTCCTTCAGTTGTCCAAGAGTTTGCAGATCCTTGAATATAGAGGTTGTTTTATAGACTCCTCAAGTGTCTACAAGAAACCAGCAGAGTTGAGTTGCTTGAATAGCACTGAAGAGCTTTGGTGCCACGCCTAGCTTAAAAAAACTACTGTCTGGACATCATAAAACAGTCACTTCAAAGCTGTCACTATCAGGACTCCTCAAAAAACAGCAAGAAGACCTGCTGGACCTCCGACACGTCTGCATAAAAAAAACAACAAAAAAAACATGGTTGTTAAAAAAAAAATAATAAATTAAAAACTATAAATCTTTTTTTTTTTTTTACTCCTCAAGTGACATAGACATTAAATTACCTTTTTTAAAAACAAGAATTAATTTAGTGATCCACTGATCTATATGTTTGTTTTTGATGAACGACCCCTTTAAAGGAACTAAGCAACATTGCTCATATGTCCATAATAGTTGTATGTAAACCATTACATTTAACATTTCAGAAAATATAATCCAACTATTTTTGAGTACTTTTGACATTGTTAATTGCATTGATTTAAATAGTTTAATCTTCTACCATGTTGATATAAAATATATATATTTCATGTATTGTTATTAAAAACATGAAGTGCATTCAACATTGCATCAATGTTTCCCAAACTGGGAATTGTAAAAGAACTGCATGGAGTTTGTGAGGTTAATTAAAAGGTCAGAAAATGTCTCATTAAAATAAATGATCAAAACACACACATAAATTAGAACACATATCTAATTTGTTTACTTAAATGTCATATGTAAAAAATTTTTTAGAAAGGAATTGGAGAGAATCAATAAATCGTGAATAATTTATTGCTCTTATGAATATTATGTAATGAAAAAATATTTTTTTTCACAAAAAGTAGATAAAACAAATAAAATCACAAAATAACCACTCGTATTTACGATTACGTAGGCCTATTTATTTCAATAGATCTGAAATATACAATAGCTATAAGACCTAAATAACATTCGTTGCAAATCGGCTATATATCTTTAATAATAGCCTAACGTTACTCGTTTATGCTCTGACAACGTAAAGTACAAAAAAGCTTTTCTTGAACTCACTGAGTAGACTATAATAACTTTGGTAAGTACTAGGCTATGTTGATTCAGTAAACGCTCCGACAGATTTAGTTTATTCAGTGGAGGATTCAATTCAAAGTGGAATTTCATTAACCTTTCAAAGAACGCATTATTAGAACAGAACCGTCGTAAATCTAATTACACGCGCTGTGTTTGTTCTTGCGTTCACTCCAAGCAAAAAGAAGCGTGCTCTTGTCAGCCAGCGTAAAGCATGTGCTCCCATAGTGCATTGCGGGTTCCGTTTCGACAGAAAACAAAGCGAGATGCGAGCGTCAAGGATAAGGTCAAACATCAATACGAATATGGATTTGCCCGGTTACAGGTAAATGTCAATACGAAATGCACAATTTAAACACGTATTTGTTACTTTTCGGCCGAATATACTATCGATACTGAGCTCATCATCAAACCTAGCCTACTAATCCAACCTGAACTTCATTATTAGACCGGAAACACATTACTTAGGTCACTAATGAGTCTATTATATTATCTGGCATATTTTAGTTTTCAAGCTTATACCTTGTTTAATATTCCATTGTTTACACATCCTTCATACTTTGCTGATTTACCTATTCCACTGGAGGACCAACATTAAAGAATTACTGTCAGGAATAATCCGTGTATTATATTAAGTCACACTTCAGTAAATAAACATCTCCAGTCAACTCTCATCCTTCCTGCATATAAACAATGACAAGTATTGAAGCCTACTAGACCAAATAATGCTGCTTCTGATTTTGCATTACATGCCAGGAAATATGAGTAATTACTAACTATTTTTAAATACATAAATATGTATCTGCATTCTGAGATTGTTAAAGAAAAATGTTATTTCCCGATTTTAAGCAGCGCTGGGAAGGATGCAACATTCCCAAAACATGATTTCCTCTTAAATATGATGGTTGACGTTTTGATGGGAAAGATTTATCATCTTGACATGATAAATCAGGCTGTCGTGATTATTTACAGTCACTGTTATCATCAGATTGGTTGTTTTCACACCAGCTTACCTCGTTATGTGGTATACACTGATGGAAGTCAACCATTTCTGACATTAACTTTTCTGATCTTCTGGTGTAGAGCTGTCTGGGGATCTGGGAAAAGAATGACACAACACCATCAATCCCGAACAGCTTTAAGTGAAGACAAGTTCTTGCCAAGAAAAGAAGCAAGGTACATTTCTGGCACTCTGATTATCCACACTGTCAATATTTTGAAGAGCAAAACGTCTGTTGCTGGGAAAAAAATGACTGATTGTTATTCATAATACCATTAGATTAGTCAACTACAGATGCACTAGTCTAATTGAAATGCAAAACCCATGCATGCTGTCAATTGTGTCTAGTATCCTCTTAGGAAAATCATTTCTTTATGGTGTATCCTTGAAGGTCTCAGAATAACGTTTGACTGAATACATCGTGTCTCTAACTTGTTTATATAAATGCCCAAACACTTCATGGCAACAGCAGACACGGATGGGCGAATACAGCAGTGAAAAAAATGCATTTTGTTTTTAATCTATTTTATAATGAATATGTTATATTGTGTTAAAACTGGCGTGTATACTGATGCATGGATTTTGCTGAGGTGTATAGTCTTTAGTTTCTTCCAGACAAAGGAACACTCAAGAAACGGCTGATTCACCAAAAGCAAGATATTTTTGCTGAAGTTTCTGGCTATACAGTCCTGCCTTTTGCATTATTATAGTCTATTGTCAAACATTGGAGTGCATTGTTTTCATATTATGCAATGTCTAAAGTATTTTTTCTTTTTTTTTAAGATACAAAAAAAAATGTCTTGATGCACATACAGTACGTTTTCTGCTACACATATTGCATATGTAGCTAATACAAATCCCAGATTAAATATGCTATAAAAGATGTGCATCTACAGTATAATAATCTATATCACTCCACAAAATTTTGCTGCACACTTTGGGTAAATATCCATTTAACTGGTTATTAATGAGATTATTACTGAGCTGTTCAGAACAAAATATGTTGCTTTATACATTTTTTAATAAAACTGAATAGAAACACTAATGTTCAAAAGTTTGGGCTCAGAAAGATTTGGAAAGAAATTAATACTTTCTATTCAACAAGGACGCGTTAAATTGATCAAAAGTGACGTTCAGGTAAATGCTATTCTTTGGAATGTTAATATTCATAGTAAAATCCTAAGAGTTTTTTTTTCGTTGTTTTCACAAAAATCATTTTAGTTTAGCCATTGCAGGAAATGTATATTAGTGTTATTGTATTAATATTTCACAATATTACTATATTTATGCAGCCTTGGTTAGCATTAGGAACTTCTTTCAAAAACATCTTAACTACCCCAAACGTTTGAACTTTATTGTATTTTTGGGGATATTTCAGCTGTTCTCAGGATACTAGACTTTGTTCACACTGCACACAAATTTAGTTTGATTTTCAAATCTTAAAAAATTAGACCCTCTAGAACCCAGATAGGAAACCAAATGCAAAAAAACAAACAGATTTGCAATCATTTTTGCAGTCTGAACAAAACTTACTGTACAGTAAGTGTAACTTTTGTCAATGCAAAGTTACTCATATTAGGAAAAGTTAGTCCATCCTCTCCACAAGATCTCTAACGAAGGACGTGAATATGATTAAGGTTGTTAGTAGCGGTTATGACATTGATTGAAATGGATCATGAAGAATACCATCTTGGCAGTGCACTTTACCTCAAAACTAAGCTGTAAACTTTCAAGTGATCGAAATGTGCCTTGGCCTGAGTGTTGTGAGGAGGTTGAGTCAGAGCTCATGGGACAGAGCATGCTTGACACATGTGTTAAGACCCCATCGTCATTCTCAAAAACTGGATTTACTCTCATAGTATTACCAAATGGAAATGCAGCTTGCGAACGCCTACAATACAAAGGAGATCAGGTCTTAACACCAGCATGATTAATAAGGGTCACCACTGCTGGTCCGAATCTGTGAAAAGAATTCAAATGTCTAAATGAAGAGAAAAGGGGACGAAGAAAACCCTGCTTACACAAGACTCATGGTCTTTCTGGTCCGTATACATTTCTTGTTAATGAAAATCAAGATGCCTATCACAGCACAAACCACAGAGAGGCTTCCCACCAGGCAGGCTACGAAAAGGAGAGGGTCTACTGGCACAGACACCAATTCGTTGCAGCGTTCTCCGTGGTAGTGCCAGAATTTACCTACAGGACATCTAAAAGTGGTTGAGAAAAAAAAAACATGTTAGAAAAACAATGCGGAATAGATAGAAATGTGTATGAGACTCCTCTCTGGAATTCTCTGTGGTCGCTTTCTGTTTATTTTCTCGTTATATAAAAAGAGGTCAAGGTTTGGCTGCTTAGTATGGTTTTCCCCTCAGGTCAGTGTTTTAACAACCCTTTCCAATCAATAGTGGTCATGCTTTTAATAACACACACACACACACATTTGTGTCATTAAAAACAAACAAACAAAAGTTTCTGAAGTTTGTTTACTTGTCAGACTAAAATAAATTGTTAAATCAAGTCATTTTTCTCTGATAAAATTAGGTTCGACATTTGAATTACTTATTTATATTCCACTTTTTAGAAATAAATGGTAATAATGGCACAAAAAAAGTTAATTAATTGCAATGAATCACATTTAAAGAAGTTTTTGTTTACACAAGATATGTGTGTATACTATGGAAGCCCATTTCCACCACTGAATAAAAAAAAAAAATAATAATAATAATAATTTAAAAAAAAGGTTATTGCGAATTTTTATTTTCAGAATTGCAAGATATAAAGTCAGAGTTCTTAGATATAAAAGTTTTTTCTCAGAATTCTGAGATATAAACTCGCAATTGCGAGTTAAGTTTTGAGTGGACAAAATATGTTCTCAGAATTTTGAAATATAAAGTCAAAATTCTGAGAACATATTAGTCTTTTTTTTCCCACTCAAAATTTAACTTAACTCAATTGCGAATTTATATCTCACAGTTTTAACTTTATAACTAAGTCAGAATTTTATTTTTTTTTTTTATTCAGTGGAGAAAACAGGCTTCAATAGTATACTGTGTATATTTATTATGCATATATAAATACAAACACATGCATGTATATGTTTAAAGAAAATATGTTATGTTATACATTAAATATTTAAATATAATATAAAACATAAGAATGTGAATATATAAATGTATAAACATGTACACCGTACACGTAAATATAGAATGTAAACAACATATAATGTATTTTGGATGCAATTAATCTTTTGACAGCACTAATAATTACTCATTTAGTGTAACTTTTTACACACTTGTAGTTAGACCTTTTACTTAGTGTTTTATAAACTTATAAAATCCAAACTTATAAATGCATGTAAATGAATGTGAATGTCATAAAAAGGTGACGAGGTATTCCTGAAAATTGACAAATATAAACAATAAAATAATATGCAAAACATTGAGTTATAGAAAGTTTCTTTACTCTTCTAAAACTTTTTAATTGAATTTGAAACATCAAGCCACATTGTCCTATTTTGAGATTCTGCAGGCAATATATACAGTATGTTTGCAAATATGTCATTATCTTATATGAAAAAGCACTTCCTGTTTTTGTTTTTTACATAACCGCTCTGAAAAATCACCAAATATGGTACCTGTGCATGTCACTGTGTAACCTTTGTAATGTACCTCATTTCACCTTGTCTAACTACCTTAAGGGTACAAACACATTTTAGGGGTTAATAAGGTAAAAATGGTACCTTTTATGGGTACTGCTCCAGTAGCAAGCTGTTGTACCCCTAAAGGTGCAATTTTTACACTTTTTTTTTTTCCTGACAGTGCAAATGAAGGACTCTTGTTCAGTTTTCCTTACATCCTTGTAATCTCCATCGAAATGTTTTCACGTTAACATACCTGCAGGCCGCTCCGTGTCCAGGAATGATTTCACACTGTCCTCCGTTCAGGCAGTATTCAGGCTGTAGGTCACAGATGCTGGTGCAGGGATCGCCGTCCTCCGTGCTGTAGCCCGGGTTGCACAGACACTCGGGCTCTGAGGTTAACGTGTTCACCACGCAGCGGGAGAACTCATTACACGCCATAAACTTACATGGATCAGC
>JAUMHR010000072.1:13957134-13973556 GCA_032361145.1 Enteromius fasciolatus | reverse complement strand
GATCAGCTGGATTGGACAAAGAGAGCTAATTGGCTTTGAATACTTGTAGCCAGACACACAGAGACTAACAGGTGTGGTTATCCCTTTACGTTAATGTGGATGCTTTTGTTTACTGTTCTGCCCCGTTCACAGGTCTTTCTATTTCTGTTATTGGTGGACTTTGTAGATTTAAATAACATTTGAAAATCTCATTACAGATGAGTGAGGGTTTAGTTTGGCAAGAAGTAAGTGTTGTTGCTAATAATAACCTTGTGGGCAGATGAAATTGAATAAATTAAAATTGAATTCTCATCCTTTTTTCAGAAAGGAATGTGATTAAATTTTTTCATTCTAATGGGGTTAAATACACATAATTTATACATTTTTATAAAATCCATACAATGATATATTAACATATATAGCATCATAGGTTTTTGGGTGGTTTTGTGTGCAATTTTAAATATTAAATAGAGGTCGCTGATCATAAACAATAACATTGATTTGGTTGAAAAATTAAAAATAAAACGCCAATACTTTGGGTCCAGATGGACCAGGAATGTGAAAAGATTTTGAATCCATTATGAAGGGATACTTCACTCAAATATGACAATTCTGTTATCATTTACTCACCCTCGTGTCCTTCCAAACATGTTTTTCAGTTGTTGTTTTTGTTTTTTAAGCAGAACACACACAAAATATTTTTGAGTCTTAAATATTTTTTTTGCAATACACAGAAGAAAGTAAGTCTCCTTTCGACACGTGCTTACCTGCTTCCACATCCACAGATTGGGAGTCGATTTCCAAGTCCAGTCTCTTAGACGCTGCATTGCAGAAGTCCTCGAGCACACACTGCACCGTCTCCGTAACATTGAATGGAACCGGTTTGTCTAATTTCATCTTGCTGTTTACCACCACACTGCCGTTCTTGAAGTTCAGAATCTCCAGCTCCTTAAATCCAGTCAGGTTAGACTGTAGATACGGCAGGAGCTGTGGGAAAACAGAGATTAAAGTGAAATGAGAGAGTTGCGACTGCTCTTTCATCATTGCTGACTAGTGCAGACTGGTTAATTGTGCATGAATGTACCGCAGCTCTGATGCGAAACTTTTGGGATTGTCAATTCTGAAGCAATTCTCCTCAATTGCTAGAAACTGAACGATTTTGGCCAGTGTCTGTCTCTCATCCTATTACAATATGCAAAACCTTCTCAGTGCTCATTTCATTCTGCATGAGCGGGGCCAGTTAGAGATAAAGATGGTTGTTCAGGAGAAATAGGGCGTAGCAGCTCAGTCATTCATCTCGGCTCAAGATTTCAAGAGCTTGATTGCACCAGTCACACAAAAGATGGAAGACTTGAGGATATGATATATTCGCATAAGAGTCACAGAGATTATTAGCGTCTCAAATCAAATTAAATTTGCATATAATTTAAAAATTCACCATTTTAACCTTTTTTTTGTTTAATGTAATAATAATAAATAGATAATCAGGAATTAACATTTGAAATCTGAAAACTAAAAGTATATATATTTTTAAAAAATGTTTAATTGAAATGAATATGTATTTAAAATATATATATATGTATATATATATATATATAATTTTTTTTTTTCATTATTAAAAAATTATAATTTAGATTAATTTAGTTTAATTTAATTGAAATATATATGTATAATAATAAAAAAAATAAAAATAAAAAAAATATATATATATAACATGCAGCATGAGTAGAAGCGCAACGACCTGGCCTGGGATGCTGTTGTATTAACTAAGCAAGCACACGTCTGTATAACAGGAGGTAATCTGTATTTAGAGGTAGACCTGATCTGCCAGTCACGATCAACCTCTCACCTCTCGGCTAAGTGCCAGGGCAGAGCAGGTGTTATTCTTTCCCACAGGGCACGCTATGACTCAGAGCTCAGCCTCAATCAATGTTACTGTCTAGCTCATGCCAGTGTTGTGACCTTTGATTGCCGTCACAGGACAGAAGGAATCATCTAATATATACAGTAGCACTCATTTCCAGATAGGTTAATGAATGAATTATCACCGACAGCGGCATTGTAGAGTGTCCCTATTCTTTTCCACACTCGTTCTAAGCACGGCGCTTACACGTGTATCTACTGGTTCATAGAAAACTCTTTCTGTTCTGTTCTATAATTGATTGTTTTTAAAACATTATCTTATTTTAATGAAAAAAATTAAATACGTTTTCTTCCCCATGTCCAATCGAGATGGTTGCTTCACAAACCAGTAGAGACATGAGTAAATGAGCATACTACAAGCTTGAAAGGCAAACATCAATGCAAACCTAGTACAGGACTAAAATATTACAGCAGTCTCTGCAAAAGCTACAAAAACATTGAATTATAAATGGGCAAAGTTGATGTGTAGGGTGAAAAAATCAATGTTCCTTTTGCAGAATTTGCCAGAATATAAATATCCTGGGGTTATCAGATTATCCTTTAAAGGCCCATTTATGAATCAATGAACTAATTTTATGGCCGTTTTACCTAGATACTTACCAGAGTAGCTTCTGGGCAGATTTTAGTAGTTCATGTCATAATCCAAAAAGTTCTCATAACACTGGTGTTAGTTGGGGACTACAACACAATACCAGTTTGGGCAACCACTTTATTGGAAATGGAGTGTCTTGGGATTTGTACAAATTTATTACAGAACAGAACATATACTGTAGATGTAAATTAGGGGATTGACATTAATGTTTACACACATGAAGACCAGTCTGGATCAGTTTAGTTTTCCTTTTTTGATGTATCTTAATAGATCATTCACAAATAAGCCACAAAATCAGCTACGGCATCTCTTCGAAACGCTTTTATTACAAATAATTAATTGAGCTGTTAATTTCGAAATCAACAAACGTGCTTTGTCATTGTTGTAACACTCTAATAAACAACATTTGGAGACTGATTACATTCAAGGACATGTGTCTCGCCGAAGAACAATTCAAAATTATTAGGCTGCCTAACCAACTAAAAGCAGATTTAGACAAACAAAACTAGACAGCAAGTCGCTAAGGTATTTTTTGTTTTGGCATTCTCTGTGGTTTTGGTTGTGTTTTTACACAAACAAGAAAAAAAGATTATTTACAGATATACAGTTTCAGCATTTGATATGAGCACCTATTCTATAGACATATTAATGCTAGTGTGCACTGAGATTCTGTGTGTTTGCTCAGAGCAATAAGGCAACATTCACAGTATCAAAAATTAAATCAACTATTGAAAAAATATTGCAGATGGAAGGACAGAGTAAGTATTTAGCTTTGGTTAATGCTGGTTAAGGAGCTCATTGATCAGCAGTGTATGATCAGTAAGATCAGAAAGGGAAATTGTTAGACAAAAGTGCAGAATTTAGTGCCAAAAGGGCTTTTTGAAGTTTAGGTATAGATGTACCGGTATCGAGGCTAATGTCTTCTGTTCTCTCTCAGTCACTTGACTAGAAGCCGCTGGGTTTGGCGAGTCACTTGGTTCAGAGAATTGCCTCTAGTTGGAAAAACATGATATCACAAAATATAATCTGAATAAAAACAACAACACTTAGTTGTGAAACGGTAATGCTGATTGGCCAGGATGTGCTCTGAAAGTTTCATGCTATATATGAGTGGTGCAGAGTGGAAGTGGAGTGTTTTTTGTTGGATGAGTACTGGGTTTTTTGAAAGTTGAAGCATATATGTTTTCTCTTGCGTTAGGATTGTTCGGGGCAGGTTTTCTCTCCAGTGAGCGTAAAGTGGCCGGAGAGCAGAAAATGGAACAAAAAAAAGGGAGTCAAGCTGGAACGGAGTGATTACACATCACATTGAACAGGGAGGAAAAATTGCTCCACTCATATGCAGTTCGAGTTTATGTTGGTGGAGCAATTTTTGCTGGCAGAGACAAACTGGTGAAATTCTGTCTAAAAAAAATGAAGGTAATCGTTTTTTACTTCTTGTATATTAAATCTTTTTGATCACAGTTGTGATTATATGTGGCCTTACACCTATGGTTGAACTGATATAGCTGAGCCGATATTCAGTACCACACCGCCATACAGGGTTTCATTCAATGTTTTTCTGTCTAAACTGAAATGTAAGGTAAACAAAGTTCAAAGGAAAACATTTGAAGTGACAAAATAAAGATCCTTGTGCAAAAAGTACAGAAATGTAATTCACTTTTCTGTCAGTCACCTAAAGCCTTCATACAAAGGCTTTATAGAAAACCGTATATTACATTTCGAACAACACCGTTCTTGGATGCCATCTGTCAAATCCCTGCAGACAAATGACACACTTTATCTATTAAGTTTTCCCAGCATGCACTGCGACACATGAAGAAACAAGTAAAGCTAACAACAAATGGAGTATAGAAAGGCATGCAGCAAGATGAAGTCAAAAACAAATGTGTGTTTACCTACCAGTTCAAGAAACGTGTTCTCCAGTGATTTGTACTCGGGGGAACTCTTGTTGAAAAGATCTTCCGAAAACATCATATTAGTCACACGTAAACTAAAAAACACCACTAGCTCTTTGGCCTGGTTTGAAGCCATCATGGAAGGAGTGGTAACGTAACCTAGCGGACGAGCTGAGGATTGTGGATTCTCGTCGACCTCTGAAGGAAATCCACTCCCAGAGTCCAGAGTATCGTCCTCCTCATCGGCCTGTTCTACATTTCTGTCAATATCTGTACCTCCTTTATGTGGGGGAGGTAACTCTGTTCCGAGAGTCTGTCCCTCTTCATCCAGGAAATTGTCCGGGGTCAGGTGTGAAATGAGGTCTTCTGTGGGTGTTAGCTCAGAGGGAATTGGCTCTGGAGTGGTAAGTCCAAGTGGAGGCACCTTTTGATGGAGTGTGTCTATGGTGGCACCAACAGATGGAGACTCTACATGGTCAATAAGGTCAATTGAAGTGGGCGACTCAACTGGACCTTTAGGATATGAAGAAAGACCTTCGGTAGAGGTCTCTAAAGGTTCAGATGGGCCAATTGTGTCATCTTCATGAAATATAGCGTCTTGAGCTCGTTCTGTAGGGGTTAGGCTTGTCAAGATTGATGATGTTGCCGCTGCAGAAGTAGCCTCTGGTGTTATATCAAAATCCAATTCAGGTGGAGTTGAAAAAGAGGCTTTTGCTACTTCAAAAGACTCCAAGTCCAGTGGTGCAGCTGTGGCAACAATCTCATTTCCTGCATCCTCTTTGTCTTTCGACCACTTTGATAGGTAATCCACTGTAGTGGTTCTTGGCAAACCTTGAAAACAAAGAACCGGTTTCAGAGGGTGTCTTTGAAAATGCATCTAATGCAAAATTACAATGAATTCTTTCATTTTTTTTTTGTCTGCCTAACTTAAGTGTCTTCATTTGGAAGCAAGTGCTGTTGTACACTACTCACTACAAATATGAAAGACTTGCCTTCGGTCGTTGAAGTGACTTCAGTGGTTAGAGTTGCCGTCTTTGAACTCTCAAGATGAGAGCTGTTAATTAGCTCAGTGGCTACTGGTTGCATGGGATCTTGGGATGATATATCAGGAAAATTCTGTATATCACTTCTTTCTGTCCTGTCGGGGCCCAGATCTTCAAAAGATATGCCCATACTCCCAGAAGGTGCTGTAATGTCCTCCGAGTTCACTTTTGTGGACTGTGTACTCATTTCCCCAGGTAAAAATCTTGATTCTTTGCTGATTTCAGTACTGGATCTCGTGTTCTCCTGCTTGCCTGCTGCTAAAGAGGGAGAATCAAGTAAGGTTAAATATTTGCAGTCTGTCTAGAGCTCTTAAATTGATTGTATTGATTTTGTGTACCTGGTTCGAAAGTAAGGGAAAGCACGTCTACAGGAAGTGATGTGTCCTCACTTAGCGCCTTCACCACCATGTCCTCTAGGACTCCCTCTATGCCATATTCATCCATGGAGTCTGTGTCACCTATGGCCTGTGTCCCATCAGTCTCAAACACTACAGCATAACTTGCTGCAGCACCTTCAGGGCTGACCAATGTTATGAAGGGAATTGGTTTGCATGATGTTTGCATGGACTTGCATTAACCTTATTGTCTGTCTTAGCCCTCATGTTCTCATTGGGGCTGAAAGACCCCAAGGCCATTTTAACAGCTCAAAAATCATACTTCTCTTTGGCCTATATATAAATTTTCACATGCAAAAATTTGAATGCAAATCCATTCTTAACAGTACAGGGTTAAATATTACAATTTCTCCAAAAGCTAATATCATAAGATCTTAAGGTAGTAAGCAAGCATGTTGTGTTACACAGTCTACAGTACAACAAAGCATAATGGTATTTCTTCAAATACTTACCCCAAGTTGCCCCTGTGAGAGAATTACCCATCCAAAAATACAAATTTCAAGATCAATGGACTGTAATATTTTGGTGAATTCCACAGTTCCAGCATCAACTTACTGAAATCCCAGCAACCGAATCTCTTTAAACCCTGGAAGTTTGTCCAACACATGCAGCATCTGCAAAAGTATAAATGAACATATTTAGGCTTATATGTATTAACTTCATTAAAGCAATTATGCACAGTTGGTTACATAACCTCATATTCTGGATTGTCCAACATGCTGCTAAAATCATGTGCTGCGGCTCCGCTCTTATTTTAACTAATCTTATGCCGGCTTTTGTAATTACCCAATTCTTGTTTGGCTTTCCTGTTTTTTGATCTTTTACTTTAAGCTACTTTTCAAACCCACTGTAGTAGTTTGTGTTTTTTCCCCACTTGCTCTCTAGAATGTTCTTAACACAAATGCATTTCATTTCGTTTTATTACAGTTATCACGCAAAAATTTATTTCTTTTATCAGCTTTCATAACCACATTCCTGCTTATATTGTCAATGTTCCTGCCTTAGTATTGCACCTTCTGTGAGCTCAACATCAACACACAGGTTCAGGTGAGATGTAATTTGTCTGTTAGTAGCTTGAAACAGCTTGATCTGTGTAAAATGGCATATGCTTAATAGTTGATTTCACCTAACCTTCTCATGAAGATTGCGAGTGAAGTCTTCATATCGCGGGCTGCCTGGATCCCTCAGTAGTGTGGGGTCTACTATAGTCATACTGAACTCCACAATGTGCTCTACCAGCCTCTGAGGGACAACATCTGGTGCCCCAGTTTCCTATCAGATCAGAGAATAGCCAATTTGTTTGTTTCTAACTTCATCAGTATGTTAAGTGCATATTCTAAAAAGCACGAGTTAGTGGCCGTACGCTGTCAGATTCCATGATGAAAAGCTCCGCAGGACTCTTTGAACCTGAAGCATAAAAAGCCATCAATCAGTCCCGTTTTTATAAGATCAACCAGTATTTCGTTCTCATCCGGTTGGTGAGGACTTACATTTCTCGCCTGGTCCAGGTGCGAGAGGCCTACAAATAATTGAAAACATGTTGAGAAGGGACGGATCAATCCAAGAATGACACATGCAATAAAATTCATTGTCCCCGATAAAGGGGTTGACTGCATATACGCCCGGGTATGTTTGTGTGGCTCTAACACCCAAGCGTAATATGTCTGGGCACAGATCCCTCTTATTAAAGTGGATCAGGTCAGAGAGCAGTGTTTAGCTAGGCCACCAAATATGAACAAACTTTGTTTTTTAAAGGACAGGCTGAGATTTTCTCATCTCCCACTAGTCCGGTGACCTCATTTTAGATATTCTGAAGGGTTCGAGCCCAAAATGAAGACAAGTCAGTCGCCATACCGTGAATACTGATACCAAGAAGATCAGTTTTTGGGGTCCTTACCTCATCTGTTCATCTTGAGAGTTCACTCTCTGTAAATGATATTGAGAAATTACAAAGAAGTATTTTTCAATTGAATAATATTGGCACATTTAGGCTGTATTGGCAAGAAGAATGGACTGAATTGGCAATGGACACAAGCAGCTACTCACACTGGCTACCATGTCAAGATGCTCCTGTGTGCTACTAAAATTTCGGGCCAGATCCTCCATGCAAAGCGAGTCTCTCTGACAGGCGTACACCCACTGCTGGTACTCCATGGTGTCAGGAACTCTGTCAAGAAAGATCCGGAAGGCCTCCCACACAGCTTCTTGACAAACTGTTAAATATCATGGGAATTGTTTAGAAAAGGGAATAGAGAATTGAGAATTAGGAGAAGACTAACAGCAAAGACCTGATAAAAACACGCCGGGACACTTAAAATTAATTATCTGCACCACTGACAGAGGTGTAACATACTTAATAGTGTTTAGTATGCAGTCATTTGCTGCCTCTATCTCATTTTGCAAACACGGTTATTATGGACATTTAATTAAGAGTATCTCTTAACTGCATCTGACAGCTAAATGTGCTTCACCTTTGGCTTGTTTGTACCAGTAATTTAATATCATGCTATCTGCTTCAGTGTAAAAATATTTTGTCAGGTGACACCAAAAAAGTGCTTTGTGTGGCATTATCTAAATTAATTGGTTTAATTCAAGCCAAAAAAAAATATTTAATATGACAGAATCAACCTGGCAGCATTACGATATATACCAGTGAAAGCCATTTTAAGGATCAGATCAGGTAGAAATGGGTCTTTAAAGAGACACTTCATCCCAAAATCACAATGTTTTGAAAACCTACTCTCTCTAATGGCATTTTTTGTTATTTTTTATTTTGTTTAATGTGTTAAACAGTCTCATATATAATGCTTATTGCACAAGTCTGAGATGCGTTTACTGTATTTGGTAAACCTTTGGTAACTTTTTCTACTTTTTCTAGTCTTTATTGTGACATGATCCATCATAAGTCATTCTGCTTTTGTACTTACAGCATTTAGGTCAATGTTGACAATTTATTTTTAAAAATAACTGCATTTAATTAAAACAGATTATTTATAACATTACAAATGTCGTTATTGTCACTTTCTTAGATTTAAGAAAAGTAATAATAATATTTTCCTTCCTTTTTTTTAACCACATGTAGAAACAGAAAAATCCATAATATAAGACTCAAAGATGGTAAAGCTAAAAAAGTATGCTACTTTTATCTACACTTGGCTCTGAGCCACTTCTTTTTTTGGCTTGGCGTGATCCTTCATCTCTCAGAAGGCTTCGAATGATTGGGAAGTTAATTATGATTTATGAGGATCTGAGGTGTTGTTGCCAAATTTGGCACTGATGCTCAGGGCTCCGTCCCTTGTGGTGTTTAGGGTAGATGTTGTCCTACCTCTTAGTTTGTAGTAGGCTTTATGGCTGGTGATGACCTCCGCTATGCTCTCCTGAGGACACACTTTCACCCCCGTATTAAACAGCGCTGATCTCTTTGCTCGATGCGCATCTTGAGAAAGTGAGTCTATGCCATCTGTCAACTGTTTCATTGGCTGTGGAGTCTCCAGGAAGTGCCTGTACTTCACATTTCTGATCCTGAGAATCAAGTCGTCTGCAGTGGGTTCTGCAAATATCACAACAACAGCACGCGTTCATTGTTTCAGAAGAGCAGGATCGACTTTACCTGAGAAAAAGTAAGCCGATGGATCATATAATTACACTTCATGTAATTACTCTCGCTCAGAGACCGTTTGAAACCCTTTAAGTCTATGATTAGTATGCTGAATGAACATTTAATTGGATTAGGCCTGAGTCAAGCAGTCGGTTATAACACCATCCCGGCAGATGTTAAGCGCATTCACTAGATAAGAGTCCTCCGCTCTCTAGTTGTGGTAATCTTAATTGTGTTTGATTAAAATCACAGGATTTTTACATAAAGACCAAGCTGAAAGAAAGTTTTCAAGATTATTAAAATGAAAACATCATGCTTATAAAAGTAGGCATTATGGGGCGGTTTCCCAGACAGGTATTAGATTAAGCCAGGACTAGGTCTTTGTTAATTTAGGACATTTAAGCAGTTTTTAGAAACATGTCTTACAAAAAAGTATTACCTGTTAGCATTTTAAGACCAAACAATGGCAGTAATGTATTTTAAGGTACGTCAGTGCAAGCTTTTTCCATTTTAGACAGCTCTAACATTTATTTTAATCTAGGACTAGTCTTAAACCCTGTTCGGAAAACTGCCCCCATATTATAGTTTTCCATTTATTCAATGTGTCATTCAATATTTTGAGTTTAACTCAATTTAATGTCAACAATTAGGATAACTAAACTGTTTTTGTCCATATAATGACAATCAGTGAGGTTATTCTAAAAAAAAAAAAAAAGCATTGAGACATTTTTCAAAACAGCTTCTTTTGTGATCCACAGAAGAAGAAAAAATCAGTATGTCAGTAAATATTTTTTTCTTTCTTTCTTTTTGCATGAACTAGCCATTTAAATTATCAGTTATAGAAGTTAAATTTTACGTCATGTGTCATTAAAAGTTTGTACTTGACCCTAAAACTAACCCATTCTGACATCTAAGACTATTTATACTCAAGGTGACCCACCTTCTGACCTGTTACCTAATCGTTTGTGGCCAGAGATAGCTGTTAGAGTTAACCAGCACCTGGGGTCATTGGCGTAATTGACTTACACCTGGTGTTTTACTTCATTAACTTCAGTTCATGTCATTTTCATAGTGAACATATGTACTGCAAAATGACAGCGATGCATTTAATTACTTCCTTCAGTAATGAAGCATCAAGCAATTATACAGTTAATAGCTCATATCAAAGTACATCTGGATGTTTTTACGTCAAATGACAACAGTTCTGACTAGTTTAATAACTTGGCTCTTCAGCTGTTATGGTGTAATCTTTATAATTTTCTCTTAGTTGCGACACTCACAGATCCATTAAAAACAGACAAATTGTGTGTCCCTTCCACGTAAGATCTGAGCCACTTCAAAGTCTCTTGAGAAATTTAAAGATCATATTAGGTCTTTTTCAATTCAACCATCAGGTTATTCAAAAAGTAGGCTACAGGGCCTCCATTAAAATGGGCTAAATGTTTTCAAAATGGAGTGTTGTGTGACCAGCTGGTAAACTTCAGAGAGCTTCTTAAAACATTAAGCCTGGCTCAGTGTGGGGGTCCCTCAGACTTCACCGGACCTCTATTCACCATTTGCAGATTAGCTTAAGCTAAGTAGACAAGTAGTAGTGTTAGCTACAGTATACAAGCGCAGCTACAGTGAAGGCTAAATGCATACCTTTGTTTTTAACGCTAACTTTTAAAGCCAAATGAGTAATCCTGCTTAACAGAATCTCATAAAACATGCGATCAGACCACCTTAAGACAGGACTTCCTAGTACATGGTTGTGTACATGAGAAGATTTCTCGGCATAGTCATATGTTTATATTGCGTTTTGGATGCTGATGTCCTTTGCTGACCAGGCTTATCCTGTGGTTAATTGCATAACCAGTAGCTACACCAGTACTTAAATGGCATAAATAGCCTGGGCTAAACAAATTTAGATACTGACAAAACAACTGCATTCAGTAGCTGACAATCTCAACTCAGACAAAAACATAAGCTGTATATATGCATAAATATAATAATATGCCTGTGGTGATATTTCTTCAAAAAAAAATTACGTGTCTCCGTCGCAACACTTTGAAAAGTCAAATGTCTAGTGATTGAATGTAAATGAATGTGAATCTGGTAATATTTTAGTATGTTGATTGTTGTATGTATTGCTGCAGTTGAGAAATGAAACGACGTTATAAAAGGTTACTAGTGCAGTGCTGTACCAGGTACGCTACCAAGCAAGTTTACCACAGCAGAAAAGTCGTTCATATGGAGTTGGTAATGTGATACAACCATGTTTGCAAATCCCAAGCTATGGTAAAAAGTGTTTTGATGTCATAGCCAGTATTTAGCAGGGAACTGCACAAAAAATATGTGAAAAACATATAAAAGTGTGAGTTTTACTGTTAATTTCAATTACAAGCTGCATATATAGGAACTTTTTTCTACCAATACCTGCATTATAACTGAGTGTGGTCTATAGATTTATGCAGACTACTACATTATTGAATTTATAACAATTACACCATTGTTGCAATTCTTCTGAAACCCTGGTGTCAAAACAGATTGGACCTTCAGTCTAATTATTTTGATCACACACAAAAGACGCCCTGTTCTAGTGCCACATGTGGCCCTATTTAGAGATGTTTGCAGTGGAAGACAGTGAGCTCATCGCTGAGAGATAAAGAGGTCCCAACAATGTGTTTCTAGGTCACAAAACATCTGACCACATCTGTTAATTAACAAATGAGCAGATGTAGGGCCAGTGGTGCAGTTTCTCACAGATAAACCAGGGTGAATTGATCATGTGTCCCGCTACTGTCAATGAGCCCACCGAGCACATGTGCAGACATGAGGGGCGGCGATGCTAATTGAGCTGTACTTCTGAAGCGATGAACGAGGCCCCACAGCAAAGCTACAAGCCAGAAAAGATTAGCGTTCCACACGGCCACAAACAGAATGCCTTTTGTTTCTCTCTGCTAATGAATGGAGCTTCTGAACGCTGTAGCCAGACTAGAGGCATTCAGAACTCGCATGAAATGTAAGCGAAACGAGCTTTTCCAGCAAAAAGGATGCGCTAATGGTGTGCTTGCCACAAAAATGTTATCAAATGATTTGTCATCAGGCTTTGTTTTGCATAAGAAAAATCTTTCCGTTTCTTTTATGTCCTAGAAAATTGGCTCCTAAAATATTTAAAAGCTTATTCGATCACCGAGGGCGGAAAGATGCTATTGTGTGAGGAATCGCACAGGCTGCAGTCGCTCTGAGGCGTTACCAGAAGTCCTGCTTTTGCTCAATTATAAGACTTCGTTTAAATAAAACAGCATCGGAATGGCGTTCAAACACCGGCTTACCTTTGATTCTAGTGGCTTGGAGGGTAAACAAGAACAGAATGAGGAATAATCCTGTTTTCAATGGCATGTTGCAGTAGATTATGTCCTTTTGGATGTAAAGTCGCTCATTTGGAAAACAAAAAAAAGACCGCCCGTATTGACTTAACTCACGTCTGAAAGTGAAAGAGTTAATTTCCATCGACTTTGTGTCCAGGCATCCATGGACGGGGCTGTTTGTGGGCACTACTGTAGGTCGGGTGGTATTCCTGACAGATGGTGCCGATTCTTGGGCACACACTTGGTCTGAAGCGTGCGAGTGGGTGGAAGATGCTCTGCAGGGTGTAAGGGGAGTGATGAGGTTAAAAACGCTGCCTCTTTTTCTGGATTAATCTGTTTACCTCTCTCTGACTCCTAATCCCTGTGGGCCCACGTGGTGGACTATTCTCATCCTGTTAGTAGCCTTCTGGACCAGCATCTGCTAGCCTCCTTGCTTCGGTCACAAGCCACTCAACTATTTCCACTATTGCCTATTTCCAGTGCGCCCGACGCCCGTCTCTCTCAGTCTGGCCCACTCGATACAAGTTTCTCAGCCCTCTGCCAGCTTTTGTGGCTGCCAAGGCGAAACGCTGTATTCTACTCCCCCTGTTTGGGACAGCAAGCTCTGCCCTTTCTCTGATCATGGGGCCAGATCTGTGTACTGAGCGTGTGTTGTCGTACCCTTGTGGTGCTTGTTAGTCCCCAGGCCTACTGCTTGAGCTGGGAAGAGGATTACTCACACCCTGCTTATTAAATTTCACAGCCATAAATAAGTCTCCGCAGCTCAAAATCCATTCAAGACCTTCCACGGCGCTGGACCGTGCACGTTGAACTTCCAACTTTCAAGAGATAATGAGAACAGGCTGGTGGCCGTTTGTAACCAGCAGAAACCCCTCTGGAAATGAGAATTTTAATTATTTTTTACCTAGTTAGGGCTCTGAATAAAGCTGCTCATTTCGCTTGTGGCCTAAAAAAATAGAAAAGGGGGAAAAAAAACAACTCTCTTCTGCACTTCAACTTGAAGTGACTTTATATTTATATGGGGACATAAAATTTGAAAGAAAAAAAAAGAATGACTCGGACTATTACTACTACAACTTTTATTAATTTTATATATGTAGGATATGTTAAATTTAAAAAAGCATCAAACGAATCTAAAAACATAGTAGTTTTTAATAAGCTGTATTTGTAATATTAAAATGTACCATGGTTTTATACCAGTTATTGTTAACACTTTAAAGTCATCAGTAATTCTTTGTGACCATAAAATGTTTATTTTCTGAACAAAAAGTGTCATATCCCAGTCAGAATTAATTTTATTGTTTGCTTTTGGGTTATTTGGACTAAATTTATGCTAAAGGATTGTTGCTAAGCTGTACAGTATGTGCAGAAACATTAGTCAATATGAACTTTACAAACAGTGTAAAGTAAGAATGCATCTGCCATTTTTCATATGTAGCCTATTAAAACTGCATTACCACAGTTTTATTTTAGTAAGATTAACTGTAACTACACTCTAAAAATATTCAGTGCCTTTGTCAAACTGTGCTATGTAGAAGCGTTTTAGAGATGTCGCTCCACTCTCTTATGTTTGCTATGAATGGGAATTTACTATAGGCCTAGGGCTGCAGCTATCGAATATTTTAGTAATCGAGTATTCTACAGAAAATCAAATGTCATCGAATAATCGAGTAATCGGATAAAACGTTTTTGCGCATCTTATCAGTAAAGCCGGTTCTTTGGCGCTAAATCTTCGTCAGCTGTATTTAAATGCAGCGCCAGTTTATGAACAAAGCCGTAGATTAATGACAAGCTACGCGTTAGTTTCGCAGGTGATTCAATGGTGCAGCTTCTCAGATCTACGGCTCTGTGTATAAACTGGCGTTCCTTTTGAATACAGCTGGTGGAGATTTAGCGCTAATCAAAGAACCGGCTTTACTGATGAGATGCGCATAATATATCATTCGATATATATCGCCCAGCCCTACTTTAATGTACTGGCCCACTGCTCCACGTTTTTTATCGTTAATTCGGGCAGACAGGAAAGATTGGTGGAGTTTCCATGCTGATGTTGCTGAATCTTCTATGCGTCAGAGTCAAACTTCCGGGTTTGTGTACCCCTCAACAGCTTTCGAGTTTTCAAAATGGCCGCCAGGTGAATAAGGCGAATAGTGTAGCCGTGCGTTCACATCGCCGTTGGCAAGAGAGTAAAAATTCACTCTGCATTCTGACTGGTTGCCGCCGAAACGCGTCATAGCTCATTACCATAAAGTTAACCTTGATTTCAACTATCCTCGACTCTCTCCATGACGCGCCACCCCTCGCCTCCAGCTTACATTTAAAATGAATTAATTCCGGCCACTTTGATGCTCTCGCCGTCGGTGTTCTCTCCACATCTGTCGTGCAGTGTTGCACTGACCGTTGTGGTTTATCCCATCCATTTACCTGGTCTCGGGTGACAGTCCGCCTCCGGTCTCTGAGTAGGACATTTTTGTCGTTTTCTCCTGTTCATTTGGTCTGTGTTCATTACCTATTGATTATTTGATTGGTGACTTCTGCAAAATCTTAATTATTACTTTTCATGTCATGATATTTCAAGATTTTGAAAAGCCTTTCAGCTTATTTCCTGGTTTAAACCAGATTTTTGAAATCCGTTTAATTTTCAAATTAGACAGCAGATTTCCAATATGGTCTGTGACTTATTAGACAGTTGGACCTCATTGAACATTCAGGACACCCCGACCAGCTGCTTTCATTTTCTTTTTTTAAAACGGAATCAGAGGTAAATCCTATTCTGACTAATAACCTCAGCTCAATGACAGATCTCTGCAATGCGGTTTTTGAATTCACCCATCCAACAGTGGAGTTAATTCATCTGTCTTGATGGCATGAGGAGAGCAGGGATAGAGTACCGACAATACTTAACGCAAGAAAGTCAGGAAAATCAGTCAGCCGACCTTTCTGCCTTTAATTGTCTTTTGAAGCCTGATTCTATTAAGAGCGGTAAAAATGAGCTCAAATGCAAAGCCGGCTGACCTTCTCACCTATGCTAATGAGTTCCATCACTGACCAATCAAAAGAGTGAACTTCAATTAACCTGGAGTGAGTGACTGTCCGGGCAGCTGTCTGGAGTCAGCACATCTCTCCTGCGACAGAACACTCTCCTCTGTGTGTCCTCTGACAGAGCTTTATATTGATGGATGACAGTGACTGACTGAATTGTCACTGTCATAATCCCTGGATACAGTTCTCATTATTTCACCCCATGCTGCGTGACAAACATATGATCCGTTCATCTTTGCATGTGAGATCTTTCAGAATTGTTCAACACAAATCCCTTATAAGAGATCATTTTTGTACACAGTAGATAACTTTCTAGGCTTGGCTAGTCATTGCCGGGGGGAAAGAGATAACGCTTCACTCTTCGCATGTTGAACTTGTGAAAAAAATAATAATAAAAAAATAAAAATAATATCTTAAAATAGTATTGTTGTTTTTCCTGTCAAAATTTCAAAAGCTGTTGTGTTTATAGTTTGTCCCTTATATATTTGACAACTATTATTTTATTTTATCATTATTTTACACACACACATATATATACACTCAACAAAAATATAAACGCAACACCTTTGTTTCTGCTCCGATTTTTCATGAGATGGACTTAAAGA
>JAUMHR010000072.1:13939704-13954437 GCA_032361145.1 Enteromius fasciolatus | reverse complement strand
ACCAGAAACAAAATTGTAGACCTGCACCAGGCTGGGAAGACTGAATCTGCAATAAGTAAGCAGCTTGGTGTGAAGAAGTCAACTGTGGGAGCAATTATTAGAAAACGGAAGACATACAGTACAAGACCACTGATAATCTCCCTCGATCTGGGGCTCCACACAAGATTTCACCTCGTGGGGTCAAAATGATCACAAGAACTGTGAGCAACAGTCCCAGAACCACATGGGGGAACTAGTAAATGACCTGCAGAGAGCTGGAGCCAAAGTAGCAAAGGCTACCATTTCAAAATCCTGCAGTGCCAGACTTGAGCCAGTACATGTCCAGGCCCGTCTAAAGCTTGCTAGAGAGCATTTGGATGATCCAGAAGAGGATTGGGAGAATGTCATAACTTGTCCTGTTTGGAGGAGAGAGAATGCTGAGTTGCATCCAAAAACATTACTGCTCTAGAGGAGATCTGCATGGAGGAATGGGCCAAAGTACCAGCAGTGTGTGAAAACCTTGTGAAAGGGTATGTAACAATGTATTGAGATGAAATTTTGTTATTGGCCAAATACATATTTTCCACCATAATTTGCAAATAAATTCTTTAAAAATCCTACAATGTGATTTTCTGGATTTTTGTCTCTCACAGTTGAGGTATACCAATGAGGGAAATTACAGGCCTCTCTTATCTTTTTAAGTGGGAGAACTTGCACAATTGATGTCTGACTAAATACTTAATTTTGACTTTGTCTCTTTTATAAATTTAACAACTATTTTTCATTTTATTCTTAAGTGCAAGATCTTCATCTGCTTCATCTACTGTGGCAACTATGATCTCCAGCTGTGGTCTAATCTAAAAAGAAAGCGGTGCCGTGAGAAAAGCTCCTCCAGGCTTATTTTGGGCACAACAATTACATTATAATTGTGTTATATCGTGTGATGGGCTGCTTCTCTTGACAGATGTGGCCGATTCTTAAACAACCCCTCTTTCTGTCATACGCTGAGCTTTCGCAGCTCCAGGCTTCTCCTATGGGCGATCGTGGGTATTGCTTTGGCTGGAGATAGAGCTTGTGTCAAGCCTGAGCTATCAAACTCAACCTACTTATTTTGCAATGCGCATTCAGCCAGTGTTTTCAGATACTCTGTGATTGATTGAGCCCTTCTTGTCTGCAAAAGTGGGCGAGGCGAAGAAAATCAATCATGTTATTGAGCTCAATATTTCATACATGCAATGAAAAGATCACACAGACTGAACACAAGATTTGTATATACCTGCTTTCATAGTAATCGGGTGTGCTTTAAAACCACCAGGGGGCAAACTTTAATTAAATTAAACCTTGTAAGTCTATGCATATAACAGAAAACCAGCTTGCGTTCCTGTTTGTACGTATGTCTACAACCGGTTTGATTTATGGTAGAAATATTATTTCTGTTCTGTTTACGTAAACACATCCCATATACATTCATATATGCAGCTCCGTCTATGAGCATACAGTGAGTACAGCGCGTATGTAATATATTATGTTCAATCTCACGTCATATCTGAGGAAAGAAGGCATTGAAATGCACTTTCACTCCAGCCATTAGTGAATAGCAACTCTGATTGCTTAGATAAATGGCCGGCTGTCTAGAGTACATGCAAGGTGAATTGTGAACAGTGGAAATTGCCCTGAATATGGCCATCTGTTCTGAAAACGAGAAGCATAATAGATGCTGTTACAGCGACCATAGGCTGACGTCGCCATGACTCAAAACGTAAGCGCTGAAATCGTTGAAATCTCCTGTTTTCAAACAAGCCATCACACAGCCTTGCGAAATGCTTTTTCCAGTGGTATATTTATGACCGTGCCCGGTGAAGCCACTCTAAATCTATATGTGCTATGAAGAGCCGAGATGTGCTGCCCCCAGGAAACTTCAGCAGACCAGAGTAATGACTCGGAGAGAAGAATTTCAAATTTGACTCTGGCTCCTAGCAGACCGAATTCAGCGTCCTTGAAGATGTGATGTCATGTCGAAATGGAATTGACCAAATGACATTTCCTCGTGCTGGTGTGGCATAATAAAAGTGGAGCGTTTACCAAAGCCAATCATATTTCCTTCATTTTAATGCCATCGTTTCTGTTGCTATGCCATTGCGGGTTTCTATATTGCAAACAGAACGTTTGATTCAGCTGACGTCGCAATGAAAAGTCTAGCTGAAACACACTCGAGTAAAAGTTTCGTATCTAGCTATTTAAAAGTAAAAAAAGCCATTTGAAACGGAATGATGAAATTAAGAGACAGTAGAGATTTTCACATTAAAGTAACTTTGATGCAGTAAAAGGAACCTGTTCAATCAGTTTTCTCACTCTTTTGTGGAAAGCTCAAGGGCAAACCACCTGTCAGGTGAACGTTATAATCAGCTCTGCAGTCTGCCTGTTTCATAGGTTAATACAGTAGTGATGAGATAAATCTATTTACAAGGACAACTTACCATTTAGCTTGAGCTTTTTGCAGTTTGTGTTTAAAGATTTTTCAAATTACAGATGATTTATGCATACTACCATTCAAATATGCTTCTCTTATGCTTACCATGGCTGTGTTTAATGAAAAATTAAGTAGAACAGGGTGCAATATTCTAATAAAAAAAAAAAATTTAAATGTAATTTATTCCTGTGATGCCAAGCATCATTGCATCCAGTTTTTAGTGGCACATGATCCTTCAAAAATCATAATCTGGTACTTAATTAATGTTTTAGTGGAAACTGTCATACTTTTTTCAGAATTTGTTAAAATGAACAGCATTTGTTTAAATATGCAGATAAATATTTTAATAGAAGTGTTTGTGATAAATAAATAATACATATTTGCTCTCTCACACACACACACACACACACGCACACACATATATATATTAGTGTGTGTACACTCTACATTTTGGAAACAGTAAGATTTGCAATATATTTTTAAAGATGTTTGTTAGGTTCATCAAGGCTGCATTTATTTGATTTAAAAATACAGGGAAAATTCAATATTTTGAAATATTTTTACCATTTAAAATCATGGGTTTCTGTTATAATATCCCGTCTGAAGTGATCCCTCAGAAATCATTCTAATGCGCTGATTTATTATTCGAATTATCAATGCTGGCAAGGTTGTCATGGCATACTGTATACTTTTTATCAGGATTCTAATATAAAAATATAAATCTTTTTTACAGTATAAACCTTTGCCATCACCTCTTATCAATTTAACGCATCCTAGCTGAATAAAAGTTTTAATTTCTTTCAAATAAAAAAATAAAAAAAATGTACTGACCCCTTTCTTAAAAGTATAAATTCCCTGAAAACATACAGGGTTATTATTCTAATAGTGCTTGTTTGTGTTTGTCCAGGAAGCATTTCTTATCTAGCTAATAGCATTCCAAATTGTTTGCTTGCCATCGGTTGATAACAATGGTCTCATATGCGACGCTAAAGCACTTTTCAAGTCGCTCTGCATAAGAGCATCTGCTAAATGCCTTAATGTAAAAGTATAGAAATGAAGTGCAATTACTCAAGTACTTTACACCCCTGCATAAGAGTCAGCCCTCTCGGAATAGCAGCGCGGGTTCGCTGGTTGTGTTGCAGCACTGAAACCTCGACACATCATAAGTTTAATGGAGGAATATATTTCCCCTGGTACTGCTTGCTTCCTAAGGTAGACCAAAAAACCTAGCTTTCCATAAATGAGCATGTTACAAATCTGCGAGACATTATAAATGTGGTTATGAATCTATGAATGTCACATCATTTGTTCTGATAAGAGAAAACACAATATCCCTATGGACATGATTTGCAGATGCGCTTACAATTATTGAGATGCATTAGGGGACTTGTCCTGCCATACAATGCAAGTATAGACATTTTTATTTCACAGATTTATGAAACAAATAACCCTGCTGAAGAAAAATTATCTTTTTAGATAAGTTGCAAAATGGACCACATCTACTTTGATGACATCCAACATCTGCCATTAAATGTCATCCCATTTATCATAACTTGATGTCAACGTTGTTGGATGTCATTATTGCAGAATTCTTGGTGGGGTCCAAAAGTTTTAAAGGGATAGTTCCCCCTGAAATCTATATAATTCTAAACCTGTATGACTTAGTCTACTTTCTTCTGTTGAACACATAAGATACTCGTTTACCAAACAGTTGCCGGTAGCCATTGACTTTCACTGTATTTCTTTTCCCCATAGGCCTACTATGAAAGTCAACGGCTACCAGCAACTTTTTGGTAACTAACATTCTTCAAAATATTTTCTTTTACGTTCAACGGATAAAAAGATATTCCTACAGGTTTGGAACAATTTGATGAGTGAATTTGAAAGAGAGAGTGCTGTGTCTGCTGTGTTTTCATGTGTGTTTTCAGTAATTTACGGTGACGGAGCAATAAGCTGCGCATTACTGAGAGTTTTAGACCCAGTCAGTCTTCCACCAGATCCGCTCCCTTCAGTTTTGTGTTCTGCGCACACCACGCGATTTAAATGCCCCGCTCTTTAACCAGATTTAAAAGCTGCTGTCGGTTAATGAAGAACTCGCGGCTCGATTTGGCATTGCCGTGTTAGACATGTTATTACTTCGCTGTGGTTACTGGTAAGAAATACGGGCTTGACTCCAGTTGCACGTTCATACAGACCGAATTCTAAGCACAACTGAAAGCTGCTGTGTGAACGAGACACTTCGAGACTCACACCTGAAAAAGAAAATACGGTTGTCAATCCCAAATACAGGACTGACAACCGTATTGTGCTGCTGTGTGAACGTAGCCTTATATTCGAAACTATCCTTTACGAATCAACATTTGAAAACATAATCGTTTCTAAAAAAATGACTATGGTTGTTACAGCTTTGGCAGCCATTTCACATTTGATCTATTCAGTTATGCTAACCACGTTGAAAGTCGAGTCTCTTTGATATGCATTGACACACAAGCACAATCGGAACCGCTGATGCCGATGTGAATGGATTATCGTGTGATTATAAGGATGACCTCTACTTTTCATATGTAAATGTTTGTAAATGAAGAGCAGATATTAATTTACCCATCATGTTGACTTTCAATGTGAGTATTTTCCCCAGCAGATTTGATCTCTTATGTGCTTTTTCTGTATTGTGTCTTCAACTGTTAATTAATGGCGTGGCATAAAAAGAGCTCATTCGTTAATAGAGCTGAAACGACTTTAAAATCTCTCTAAACAGAGAGACGGCAGACGGGCTCGCGCAGATTACCATTAACGCATTATTTGCGACGTCTCTGCTCCTTTGAGACAAGATTGTGCCATTTGAAATGTCAAAATATCCTCGAGAAAGATAAGATGCATGCTATACTGAATGCTTAAAAGTCGAATTGTCATTAAAAGTGCTTGAATAACGTGGCATTCACGACGTGCCGCTTCAAAGATGCCGGCGCTACAGAGCGGACTTCCTCCCTTAAGCGTATGAATGTCAGACGTCAAGATGAAGACCTCTGTCAGAGAGGTCTGTTTCCTCTGAATCCGAGCGAGTGTTTGGATCAGAATTAATGACTTTTTGTCTTGAAATTTACTGAACTGATGATTGCTGTCTGTTATGGACCATGTAGAAATATAATGGATTAGTGGCCTGTGCTAAACTCATTATCTGGTTAGCCTTCATAAGACAAATGCCTAAATGTTTCCTGACGTAAGGTCTTGTTTTTTAGCATACTGAATGTATTTCCATACTTCATTTTGTACAATGAATAATCCTGAGGTGAATAATGCAGAGGCGCAGCAAATATATAAAGCGGTAGAATAGTATAAGGCTGATAATAAGCCAGTCCAACAAGTAAACATAGGTATCTGTCAATCTCAAGGAATGGCATTTAAAAGAAGAAAAATAAGGCTTTTTGGCATTAATATTGCCTCAGCTACCAGAAAATGAGCTGTACAGTCTAGTATTTTGCAAAGGCTCATCTTTAACATTGATTTTATGTGTAAATGCATGCGTGCATTGTAAAACCTTTCTTGTGAACTATATCTAGATGTTGAACTTTATGAACCAGAAGTGTATACTCTGCGTATGCAAATGTTCTCAGGAGAAAAGAAAAACCCTGATAGGCATGACACATGATTGATGTACCGACGTGATCTATGTGCATGAGCAGATAGCATGACATACGGAGAACGATATGTTTTCTTAAAGACAGTTCACCACAAAATAACAATGTTGTTGTCATTTACTCTTGTCAGTGTAATAACTCTAAAAATATAATCTTCTTTGCAAACTATACATGATAACTTTGAAGAATTTGAAAGAAACCAAATATACATTTAAGGTTTCATGAGTTCGCACTTTCTCAATGATAATAAATAAGCATGTTTGGCGTACTGTCGGGGGCGAGCCGGGAATTCGGTGAACCCCGAGCCCTAGTAGCGAGAACTCTAATGAGGGCGTGGCTAGAGTTCGGCTCGAACTCTGTGTGCCCCCAGTGGAAGGAGCGAACGGCGGAGAAGGGGAGGGAACTGGATTATTTATAGTGGAGGAAAAGCGGCTGGATTGGTTTACGATGGAGGCGGTGCTGATTGATAGATTGGTAACAGCTGAATTTAGTTTCGTACTACATTTGGTGTCATTAGAACTGGTGATACCATTTGTGAATGTGAAGGAGATTTTAGCTCAATATTTTGGTCAGTTCATCACACAAAGCTATTGCAAGGCTTCAGATAACTTGGAATGTAGTGCACAAGTCGTATGGGCATCTTTAATAATCCATGTCTGTACGAAAAAGAGCAGCCAGGACATTCTGATAAACGTGTTCCATTAAAGAAAGAAATCCCAATGCATTATAATGTCAGTTTGTAACTACAGTACAAATTGGTAACTGTTTAATTTCTTAGCTTTTTTTAGGGTTATATTTCAGTATGAATCACATTATGCGAATTAATAGGAAGTTGCCACCTTGTAAATTATTTAAATTCTTTCATGAGATTGTGCTGTAGAGCCATGCTGGTGTGGAATGATATGAGGGTGTGCAAATAATCCTTTTAACAATCTTTTAAACGTGTCTTTTAACTGTGCATTATACGCTCTCAGAAATACAGTACCTTTTCAAAAGGAACGCTTTTGTACCTATTAGGTTCAAATATGTACACTTTAAGTACTAATATGTACCTTTAAGATACCAAAACGGAGCCTTTAGTTACAAACATGTAGGCTACGTTAAAAGGTACCGCCCCAGTGACAGATTTTGTACCTTTATTTCTGAGAGTGTAGTGACATAACCAGATTAGAATAATTTGAACAATATGATGTGATATGAAAACATGTTAACATCATTACATAGATGCATATGGTCCGTTTAGCACAATTAATGTAAAGTGTAATTGCAAAGCAGATTGGTTTGTTTTCAATTGTGAAGAAACAGTTGGTGTTTAGCAGCAGGTTTTAGCAGCAACCTTTAGAAATGCGAATGTGATGAAGGTTAATGTCCAACAAATCTAAAAAAAAACATTTGAAGATTAGTTTAAAGATTAATGACTGCTTGCGGTAATACCGCATGTTTTCATGTAAGACCCGCACGTTCAGGCATACTGTATATGCAGACCTTGTTTGTAATATATGCCTGAGTGATTTGTATGTTGATTATATCAAGGTCATATGTTATCAAAGACAAGTGGTAATCATATGCCTGCAAATGAGTGCTTCTCTGTTTGCTCATGATTAATGTTCCATTCACAGAGGACATTAAGGATAAGTAGGGGGGAAAAAAAACTTTATTTAAGATGATTCATGTGCTATAACCAAATATTTAAATTAGAATGATATTAAATAAAAAACAATAAAAGAAAAACATTTAATGACAACAATAGCTTATGACAGAAACGCAAGATTTTTTTGCATAGTATTAAATCTACTACTTTTAATGGGTTCAGAAGATAAATGGCAGAGACGAGAGATTAAAATCAAATTAATTAAACCAACAAACAAATAATTAACAGCTCCTCCGAGCCTTTCCAAGTCATTTTATACTAATACTACTCACGATAAAACACATTAATCAGCATACTCCAAAAAAGACCAATATGGTTAGAAAAAAAATACATTTATGCCATCATGATGCTTTTCCACCGCCGTTGCTTTCTAAGAGCTAATTTGTGATTCACTGTTAAGCGTTTCTGACAGGACAGCTTACACTTATTGCATGGTGTTAAGCATTCATGCTGTAATGGTATAAAATTAGGTCTTTAAAACTCACTTCACATCAAATTCGCAGGCATTAAATGGGTCTGCGCTCCAAAAACCAGTGGAAATATCAGCATGATTTCCATTTTCATGATGATTTTCATGTCAGTTTCTAGTCCATTGGTCCCCTGCTTAAAAATGGCCCCAATTTCACTGGCTGCTGTAGGAGGTTTTGCGGCATGATAACTAAATCAATTTCCACCATGACTACACATAGAAAGACGGGGTTGAAGGAAACACAGGCTCATTGTGGAAAAGCAGAATTGTGGGAAACACAATTTTTTGTACGGCTTTGCAGTGATCTTTCCCTGTCACCTCCATATGGGCTTGACAGGTCGATATCTCCCCCTCAGCTCTTTTCTAGTGCGTATTTGACGTATTACTCACCTCCTGCCGTAGACGTGTCATTCTCAGTTACTCAGTGATCTCTCGTACTGCCAACTGACAGATAATATGACTTATGAGTGTATAGAGCTGAATTCGGGTTAGAAGTAGCTCTCAATTCACATGTAAATCTTGAGGACCTCTGGTTTGGCCAGTTTATCTCCACTCGAGGCACTTGAACTCTTGCTGTACTGCTGATGTTTGTGTAGTGAGTACTTGACCTCAGTAAAAATTCCCACCGCAAACAAGGACTCACCAAAACAGCCACATTTTGGGAGCTTAGACATGGAGAGCCACACCAATAATAGATTTAAGTACAATACTTTACCATCAGTAGGCCTGTTTTCATTGTTTAAGTTTAAGGTAGGCATGCACTGCTGCAAGAAACACATATCACACCGTTTAATCAACTGTAACACAAGACGAAAGACGTATTGGATGTGAGCACAAGCAAATGGATTACCCAACTTATTTATTAAGTTAAGGGTCAGTCAGCAGCTATAGGCAGTGATCACATAAGAGCAATTGAATTGCACATTTTATAAAGACAATGAAGCTTTTTACACAGTTTGCGTTATTAATTACGACTGGTTGACCACAAGCTGTCAAAGCACTATTAGAGAAATCCAAAGTCATTGTACATTCTGCTCAGTTTTGAAAGAGAAGCCTGTATACCATGTCAACTGAGGCCCACCTTTTTGATTCTGATTGGTCAGTCTGAGTGACCGCTAGAAACACCTGTCTGTGCTCATTATTTTTATCTTTGTTGTCTTTACAAGTAAACTAATAGAATATCAACTTGGTAGTTTTTACATGTTCTTTTCTTATGCATTTATGTATTCAATCATTTTTTTTTTTTTTTCAAGTAGTGATACAACATGCAGTCAGACGGTCATTATCAGGACTCAGGATCAAGATGGCAATTTCCTATGAATTCGTATGATATACTGTAAGTAAACTTGTCACTGGTGAAGTACGTGTTTAATAAGTTGAACAGCGGGCAGTTACATGTTAGGTTTTCACATCACGCGCCACGACGTGAATCTGAAGTGAATCATTTCGCTTACACAATGGCTACCTTGTATTTTAATGCGTTTACCTCAGACTCAAAACACTCGTTTCTCGTGCCCTGTTAACTCGAAAGTGTTGCTTTTTTAACTAGTAACTAAGGCTTGGGCTGTTTCTAAGCAGTTATTGGAGTAACCAAGGTTGTGTTTGTGACAGAGAAAGCGAGAGGGAGGGAGCGCGCCTGTGATTATACCTGCGTCTGCAATGTTAACAGGCAGCAACATAATTACAAACAGCGAGGCTATTAGATTAATTAGTTTAGACAAAATCGAAATGATTTGTCATTTTGATCCTGCTGTCTGTCATTTATTTGTTGGCCGTGTGTTTGTCAGCTTTTACATTTTATGCTGTAAAAAACCCCCATGAAATAATGATAAGGGACTGTAATGAACTGGAACGGCTTCAAATCCCTGCAGGTGCAGAACAACAATAAACACCTTAGGATGTCTGTCAACCAATCAGGATCAATCATTCAACAGCGCAGCGATAATGACCGACTGACTGACCTTTATTACACTTTTGTTTATCTATTTTACTGTCGTCTACAGCATCTAAAGCTTATGAGTTTGTGAAAAGCTTTTTTAAAGTCATCATTCGACATGGTGTATATTATTGGATTGATCAGTGAGTTGATATAGCCAAGCCAATTGAAAAAGTCAAAGAGTTCTGCATAAAAGCAGGATGGACAGAGGGGAACCAGCAGTGTGTAAATGAAAAACGGCAACCAGCACACAATATAGGCTCCTAAAATAACGCCCAGGGTTTTAGTGGCTTTCCTCTCCCGCGCAGCCGAGATTCTCTTTTTCTCTAGAAGTGAATCGGACACAGTTACTCTAATTTGATTGTCACTGCCCAGAGATCCGCTGTCCGAGCAAAGGTCTTGCCTTCCACAATGCAAAGGAGAAGTCGAAGCCACCGAAGCGGGAGAATTAGTGCTCAGATGTGCCGAAGTGAGTCTTTTCCCAGCTTTTTTGGGCGACTGCTTTAAAATGCGCTTCCTCGCCTCCACGTAAATCCTCCCGTACAGGGCGATGAGCAGCAGCGTAGGGATGTAGAAAGCCCCAAAAGTGGAGTAGATGGTGTAGAAGATGTGGTCCGTGTTGACCGAGCAGGTGGTCAGCTCCCCTGCCTTCACCTGCCTCCAGAAGAAAGGCGGCAGGGAGATGGAGATGGCGATGATCCAGGCGGTCGCCACCATGCCCGCGGCGCGCGCTTGGGTGCGTTTCTTTGCATACTCGACCGCGTCCGTTATAGCCCAGTATCGATCCAAGGCGATTACGCAGAGGTGAAGAATGGACGCGGTGCAACAGGTGATATCTGAGGACAGCCAGATGTCGCAGATAACCTGCCCGAGCGACCACACGTGCGTGACCGTGTAAAGCACGCAGATGGGCATCACGAGCACCGACACCAGAAGGTCCGTGACGGCCAGGGACGCGATCAAGAAGTTCGCCGGCGTCTGAAGCTTTCTGGACTGGGAAATGGTGGCGATGACAAAAGCATTGCTTAATATGGTCGCAAGAGTGATGAGACCGAGAACTGACGCTAAGGTGACTTGGAACGCGAAACTTTCTTGTTTTTCGTCCGTTTTAGGCGTTAAAGTCACATTGGTGCCGCTCGAGGTGTTCAAAACCTCGAAATGGCCAGGTGTTGGTTTGAAATGACCGCTTCGTTCCATCCCAGCAGACATATGTTTTCATATTGTGGGAATAAAGCAGTATTTTCTGCGCTTCATGATTTCTGTCAGCTCCAGCATCAGGTGCAGACAAACGCTCGTGGATGTTTTCGTTCTGTGACATGCAAAGATGCCTTTCTGCTTCATTGTCATTCTCAAATTTCGGTTTTTAAGTAAAATACAAATCAGCCGCGGGCATACATGTTGCAAAAACTGCACAATATAAAGCATCCCAAAAGTTGTGCAAGAACATCCCTGCATCCTCCTTCAGTGCTCCTCTTGCTTCACGTCCACTAACGAGTCATCTTTAAAAGGTAGATACTTTTCTCGCAAGCGGCGGCAATTTTTCATAGGGTTCACTGATAGGCGGTCGCAGGGTTCTTGCTTTTTATAGGGCTCTGATGCAAAAGTTGCAGCTTTGATAACCATGATCTTCTAGTTTGAGAGAGGATGCTATCCTCTGGGTCTTAGTGCCTCCTTTCCTTTTTTATCACCTTTCATCAAAATATAAACTCACACTCACGTTGTTCCATACTCTTAAACGGATGTCTTGTTTTATTCTGTTTGTTAAATGTTTTTAAAATATGATAGGTTCCATATAAGACAATGTAAATGTGTCATGTAATCAACAGCCCTTTCGTGCTATATGCTGCTTTATTGTATTTTTAAATATTTATTTATTTATTTGTATTATTGTACTTTGAGTCAATTACAGTTAATTTACAGCTGTAAGGTTATTATTCCAATATTAGACTGCATATATAAGAGTTACATTAAAGTTAATGGAAGGGAAGTTATTTAGAGAAATGTCCTAGTGTTTTGTCCATACAACGAAAGACAAATGTCACTGTTCAGTTACCAACATTCACTGTTTCTTGTGCTCGAAAAAGGAAAAATAAAGTCATTTAAAAGTGTAAAGTCATTTTTAGAAGAAAAAGATTTGGTTAAGTAATGCGGTTTAGACTGTTTAGTTAATTAAAACTGATTTCTGTGTATGAATGACACAGGTGTGTGTGTTTTGTGATTTAAACATATATGTGACACTGGATCACAAAACCAGTCATATCGGTAAGCTTTCCAGGCTAAATAAGCTTCCCATTAGTGTATGGTTTGTTAGGGTAGACCGTAGCCTATTTGGTTGTGATACAACTATTTGAAAATCTGAGGTTAGGAAAAAAAAGGGGGAAATTGCCTTTAAATGTGTCCAAATTATTTTTTTTGCAATGCATATCACTAAACAAAAATTCAGTTCTGATTTATTTAAGGTAGACAAATTACAAAATATCTTTACTCAATGTCCTAATGATTTTTGGCACAACATTAAAACCATCATTTTGACCCACACAACGTATTGTTGGCTACTGCTACAAATATTCCCATTTGTCTTATGACAGGTTTTGTGGTCCAGGGTCACATACAGTATGTCAGTTAAATCTGAGAGAAAAATCAGTGTTTAGACAGTTGAAGATGCACTTTGTTCAATAAAGCCTTAATGCCACTTCTAAAAAACCTTTGTAAATACACATTTTGCAAGAATTGTTTATTATATAAATGATTTCGCAATGTACAGTAATTCTATTTCTCTGTTGTTTTTGTGTGTATTTTTGAAAGCTTGACAGCTGTAAAGTTTTGTTTGAAAAGGAGCATTGTAAAGATAATTAAAAAACTAAATCAGAAATCGGGTTTGGATTGGCATGAGGGTGAGTAAACACGGACAGATGCACTTAACTAAAATATGACTTCCTTGATGGCCAATTGAGTGAATGTCTTTAATTTCCTAAATTAGTTTGATTTTCAGGTGGTTATGTACACCTATGCACATCTAAAATTAAATTAAATAAAGTTAATTTAACACAGTACGTATTAAGCATGAGGAAAAGTGCTAATCATTATTTTAAAGTACTTTTAATGCGTTTGACTGCTCTGATAATAAAATCAGCCAAGTGAGGTTTAACTAAACTATCAAATGAAGTGAGCGGCTGTCTGTCATCAGGGGTGAACTCTACAGCAGAAGTGAACCTAAACAATTAAGTGACCTTCATTATGTAATCACTGAGTAAGCAGGAGAGTACTGGAGTGAAATATAATGTATTGAGCGCTTTTGTCGATACAGTTTCTCCTTCATCCCCCCCGACGCTATTGTGTTGTACTAATTTCCCCTCATTTTGTGATTTGATCACGTGATGCTCACTTTATTCCCACATGAAAAGACTTTCAGGAGACACAATTATGACTTTCTTTTATGTACATATGTAGCTCCTTGTGCTCTTTTCATTGCCTTCCACAATGTCCTGTTGAGCACAGTGCCAGTTCATCAAAAAATTCATTTTGGTTTCCGTAGTACAAAACCTAATGCAGCCAATTATCCTCAGGAAAGCCACATTTGTCGCAACTCAAGTGATTTCAACACTCCATGTTGGTATGTGTGCCTATATGTGGGCGCAAGTTAAGTATACTATAAAACTGAGTCAAAGGTTGTCTGGTTATATAACATCTGCATATAGTGAAAAGAGGACGGCAATCTAAATATATGCTCACCAAACCAACTAAATACATGCTTACCATGGTGTCTTGTAGTCAACAGCAATACACTATAGGCTCAAAGACACATGTGACAGTGTAGTACTATTAAAGTCAGGGATCAGCTGTGATCCACGCACGGATAACTGGATTCAAATATTGTATAAAGATATATTTTTTTGTCTGTAGTACACTGAAAGTTAATGGGAACCAAAAGAAAAAAAAAAACATTTTTATAAAGGAAAATAAATAATAAATAATAAATAACTAATACCTATTCAATCAAGGCAATCGCATTTTTAATTATGATATATTAATACAAATATAGGCCAAGATTAAATAAAATAATACATCTATAATTTAATGTAATGTAATATAAAATAGCATAAAATTGTACACATTTTCTGAATTGATCACATTAGGCCACATTTACTCATTATGGAAAGTCCCAGCTGTAATTTAAAAGCTTTATGACTTCCTTCACAAAAAGAGCTTGTTCCCATTTCTAAGGATTTGCCTTCACAGTCACCCCATTACGCACCTCCCCATCGGAAGATCGTTTCCGTTGAACACGGAGACGGTAATTCAGTGAGATTTTTGAAGATGTTTTATACGAATCCTAAAGTGCAAGTCGCAGCTAAAAGCTGCACTCTTTTAAATAAAAATGCAGTGTAACTGAAGAGAATCTTATTTTTAAAAAGCTTTTGGCTGACATTTATTACGTTTCCTTGCAATAGTCGTGCTAAAACATTTCCACCCCTCATTCCCTTCCTCTGGTTAACATGATTGCATCTTCACATATGTCCATATGGAGTCATTCAATATGAAATATGATTATCAGTCATCAAAGACCGCATTCTACCCTATGGCCTATTG